>CM046869.1:3548243-3553243 GCA_025617745.1 Heliocidaris erythrogramma | reverse complement strand
GTACACAACCTTAAGTACTCAATAAAAATATGCCTCCTTAATTGTGTACTTTTCCAGCTCCGGACCCCTCTTTTACAATATCCTTGATCCGCCCCTGTATATGATGAACTTCCCCACAATTTAATACGGATAATGTAAATAAATACATAATTCTAACCGCCAAGTAAACTTGTATATTATAAATGAGACATCAGCGATGTTTATACACATTATAGATTGATATTGTGGGACCCCAAGGAAGAACAGCGGCATTTTGTAAATACTGCTGATTTTTTCTGAATTTGGGTCATCCTCCGTCTTTTAAGCTCATGTATACGTTGTATTTTATGAAATGTATGTGGTTTTCTTAATACGGAAATAAATACAAACATACAAACAAACAAACAATATTAAAATAAAGAATACATAGTTTAGTAACACAAGAGTAGAGATGGTAGAAACCTTTTGGTTTTTATCCGGTTCTTGTCTCTTTAAAGATTTATTTTCTTAAATTGGGCTAAAATGTGCTTGTGTTGTGTCATCTATTCCGGTGATATTTTGTATTCGTTTCCGACACACATGAACAGAAATTCTCCAGTAAGTTTAGTTTTTGTTATTTCGTTGGAATGGGAATACTTTCAGATACACACAGTTTGTTACATCATTTTATAAAACTTGATGAATCCTTTAAACAACTAGCATCTATTCCGGTGTTGGAATATTTATTTTGTATCCGTTTACCAAATAAGAATTTTCCGCTTGGGATTTTCAAAACCATACCTCGACCAAAAATGTTGACGTTTCTCCCCAATAATTAATTGCGGCGAAGTCGGTTTGCTGACGTACGTTTTTACTAAAAAACAGAACGGCAACATAAGACTGTGGATCAAAGGGAAAATGAATGGTGTACTGTAGGAATTACATTGCTTTCTTTAAAATCATTCACAAGGATTCTTTGGGGTACTGAATATCAAAAATATGGCTTTTTAGTGCTTTTAAGTGTAACTTTTAAAATGTTATAGGTTTAATTCGGGTTTTGATATTTTCATTTATTCAGTCTTAGTGTATTGTATAGTTGGTATCGCTATTGTCATGATTGTTGAAATTCCATTGATTTGAGTAATATTTGACACACACACAAATCATATTGTTAGAACCAAATCTCAACAAATAATTATTTCAAAGAGCTTCAGTCGGTTCTCATGGTTATCCTGTTAAGTTAAGTTCTCTTCATTGGAAGATCACTATTTGTCCTCTATTCGATGTTTAGCAGAAGGAAGTGTATCAAATCATACAAACTTGGCAGATTCTTACTCTTTTCATTTGACTTTTACCACTTCTAGCCTATCCAACGGAGGGAAACAATTGACAAAACATGTACCACTTCTCTTGCAAACGTGCTTCTCTAGTGAGTTTATTTCATACATGACGCGGTAGATATACTTACAAAGCCGCCGCGGCAAAATTGAATCAGATAAGCATATTGTGCAGGTCACATTTCTGCATCTTATAACGTTGTTCTTGTTGCTGTTTTTTTTTTTCGTTCAGTTTAGTTTTGGTTTGTTTGCTTTTTGTTTTGTAGTATACAAACAAGTAGAAACTTTATTTTCTCCAATATTCTGTCTTGAAGAATGGCGTGAGAATAAAGCATTGTCATTCTCAATGTCACAGATTTATTGAGTACCCAAGGGCCATTGTTGAACGGAGCAATGCAATTTTACTCCATAGTTTTAGCCCCTAAAATATTGCCACATGCATGTGCTTCATTCACACCAGAATAGTTTCTGCGTCAGGGTGTGAACGGGGCTTAAGCCTTATTGAGATGACGTCATATCCTAGGGCATTACAGCGGGGTGTGACTCTATACTGGAACGGAGTGTTCAGGAGATGATGCTGATACCATGGGGGTAGTGACCCTGCAGGATTAGAATTGGACAACAAAAGAGAGTGAAAATGGTGAAGAACGATCGCTTCGTCTGAGGAAATTACTGAATTGATCCGAGGCTTGATATTTGTTTTTCTTTCCCCTTTTCCCTTGTTTCGCATTACCTCAGTGCTAAATTGCATGAGAGATTCGCCAAAGTGAAGTATCGAAAACCACCTTGGTCAGTAATAATGTATTCTGTGGACTGCAGCTAACCAGACATTGTGAAAAGGGACCTTTCAGGAATTGCATATGAAACAAAAATAGAATACCTTGATATTTTAAACAAACTCTGCAATGAGAGCTCATGGTCATTTCTTACAATATCAAACCTGTTCTAGCAATAAGTCCCAATTACAAATCGGTAAAGAAACACGGAAATGACTATACAACATGACAAACTAAATATAAAAGTATAAAGTATCAAAACTTATAAGGAAGTCTAAAGCGCTGTTCGTGATCTCAGCCAAAAGGACGTGATAATGGCCATGAAATATACAATGTTTTTATTTCTCATGCCACTCAAAGCATAGAAAGCATTCATGGCATTGAAGAAAATAAAATCTCACAATTTCGGTATCGGACAAAGTTTAACAACAAAAACAGCACAAAAACAACATAAACATAAACATACAGCAACATTAACAACAGCAAGTGTATATAATAAGGCTTCTAGTAAACTTATATTATACGTACACATGTTCATACTGAAACTGTATCAATTCCATTTCCTTTTGCATGCACATATAAACTAATTCTAATTTTCTCCAGAGACTTAATAGATGCGTATGTCCTTATAGTATGAAAATATTAAATTAGCAGTTTTGGTCATAGACTGCTTTGTAATAGGGGGTTTCCGAAATACCGTATGCTTAAACAGTGGAGGCATGGTCTGCCAAAGTTGTGGTCAAATGGTTGCAGATATCAATTATTCATTTCAAAATTAATGCACGACTTCTTATTTTAACATCAGTATTAAGGATTAAAACAAAGAAATAATAAAATAAGTTCCCCTAATCGATGTTGTTGATCTTAATCCAGCATGCATTGGAAAATCCCAACTGGTCATTATAAAAAAAAAGATGATCTTTCAGAAGCGCGGTGTAATTCATCGAAATGAAATAAAAATCGATGTAAAGACTCGAAAACGAAGGAGGAAAGAGACAGAAACTTATAAATAAGAGAATAGTGAGTGGAATGACGGACGACGTAGACAGTTTTCGTTTACACACAGGGAAGTTTTCGAGGGCAGAAAAACAGTACAAATTAAACGTATCAATCCCCGTCAGGTAATCCCGGTCACATGTCTGATTGTAGACTGTAATCAAACTCGCTTTAACGGGGAATTCGAGTGTAAGATAGCATAGGAACGTATTCAGATCTTGGCAGATGGATAAAGCCTAAACAAATTTAAGAAATTAAAAAAGAAACTCATAATAGCTCCGCTCTCTTTCCTCTAACTTCTTTTTCTTCTTCTCTTTTCATTTTTATCTCTCCTCTTTTTCCAAGCTCTCTATATCCCTCTCTTTACAGTTTATGTAAATCTTCCAATTTCTTTATGAGCAATATATATATATATATAGATAGATATCTGCGTATATAAAAGGCTAGACATGACAACACAAGAGACACAATGGTATACCCTAGCCGGTCATAATGAGGAAAGACTGTGCTGCAATGTCCAGTATAATCATGTGTTTAGATTATCTTAATGTATTATGCCGCGGGGGGAAAAATGCATAAGCTGCAGCCTATAAAAATGGCATATTCTTTTCAAATATCTTTGACAAATGTGTATTGTAGGTAATTAATTTTAAAAAAAAACTTTGTTGAGATCACATTGACTTATGAAATGTTCTTATGGATATAGAGTGACACAATTTCATTTTTTCAGTCATCTTCAGTCATCTTTTTGACCTCATGTAAGAAGCGTATTGGACATATTAATGCCTACACTGTTAACACTCAAAACCACCGTCATTTGAAGGAGCCAGTGCGTTCACCTCTACTCGACCGAGAAAGATTGATTTTTGGTGTAATTGCCCATTCGTGCTTGCTCGTCATACACTTTTATTGAACAATAATTCTGTTGCTTTTCTTGGTGATCGCCACAATCATTCTTCTCCCCGGCGGAATCTTGTCGTTCGGTTTTTGGGGGTTGTCGACTAATGGAATTCGTGCCAAAGGATATTATCTCGAAAATACAATCTGATGCATGCCATGAACTTTCGGTTGCCCTTTCAGTATTTCATTTCCTTTTCTTCCAATCTTTGCTTGCCGATTGCCTCCGAGCACCAATTACAACCTGAGTTGATTTATAATAATAATCTTATTGTGATGCGATGTGCAAATCAACGATGACCTTTGAACCCAGTACATACTTTATTGATATTATGCGATCTTTAATGTGATAATAGTAGATGTATCACAAATAGTCCACAACCGTGGTGTGTTTTCTCATTTGCATATAAATGATAAATTATGAATTAGTTATGATGCCCGCAAATGTATGTAAACAATGCGGGCATTACATCCTACAAATTCACTTTATTTGTAATGGATTGTATTGAACTGTATTTTTGTAATTATGTTGTATCAAGTTAGATGATCTTTGAAGGTTTGCATGGAGGTTATCAAGTTGTATTGTATTATATTCATTTAGATATAGGAAGGGTGTGTTGGAGGCAGGAAATGGTTTACAAATGCACCACTGATAGAATCATAAAGCAAACCTGAATTTGAAAAAAAAAATAAACAAGAATGATAAATAAAAAGCAAATAAATGTATCAAATCGGTCAAATGAGATCATTAGATATAGAATGTTGGTGATTGCAAAACATTCACATGAACACAATAAGTAGCTGTCACTCTGCTGATAGGAAAGTTAGGAAAGTAACAAAGAGAAAGAAAGACAGTGAGATTTGATATTGAATGATTACAGGAAAGGAAATGTCGCAGGGGAATGAGAGTGCGATAACCCCCCCCCCCCCCCTTAAAATTGGGTCGGTAAATCTCATATTTTTCGGCAAATCTATGTTGCTTTCAATCTGTGTCCTCTATTTAAAAAAAACCGACATTTGTGCTTGTTGGAACTTT
>CM046869.1:3293243-3540743 GCA_025617745.1 Heliocidaris erythrogramma | reverse complement strand
GTGAAAATTTAGGGACAGTGTGACGCCAGCATTATGGTTAAAGGATCAGTCACAATTTTATCATCAATACTGAAGGCAGTCCCTGGGCATGACATGAACTTTCTTTTTTATAAGGCTGTTTATGGTATCCCATGTACGTTTAATATTTGATTTATTACGCATGAATTTGTCTGAAAAAAATATGATCTTTGTCTCCCTGAGGAGTGTCGTAAGTTTATTTCGATATTGTTTAAATTGCAACTCGTTTTGACGAGTCGGATTTTTGAAGAACCACTTGTATAGCTTGTTTTTAAGTTTTATAGATTGTAATAAACCGTTTGTCATCCAACACTGAATTTTTTTGTCTTTGTTTCTCTTTTGTATTAGGGGAAATTTAGATAATACAGTCTACGTATTTTTGTTAAGAATGTGTTATATGCTAAATAAGGATCTTCATTCATTATCACTCCAATCTATGCCCTGGATATCTATTCTCGATGTTTTCTTGGTTTACAACACGGTAAAAACTATCTTGATATTTTTTTCATTCTTTTAGATACTTGAAATACGGGTAAGTGGTCAGAGACGTTACAAAAGAATAGCCCCGAGTCGAATAGTTCGATGTGATTGGTTATGATGTTATCGATAAGTGTTGCAGTTGATTTTGTAATACGTGATGGTTTATTGATTAACGGATAGCATGAGTTACTGTAGAGGACATTTAAAAATTTCTTAGATGAGTTTGTACTGTGTTGCAGGAGGTCAATATTGAAATCACCCATTATGCAAAGTTACTTATTTTCTCTTGATAAACAAGTTAGGAGTTTATCTATGGCATCAGAAAAATCGTCTGGATGTATAGAGGACGGTTTGTAAATTGTCCCAACTATGGTGTGCTTTTCATGATCATCATGTAATTCTACAAATATTGAGTCACAAAGCGCGTCATATATACAGATGTCATCTCTTGGAACAAAATTATCATGGTTACGGATATACATTCCAACTCCGCCACCGCGTTTTGCTTGTCTATGTTTTGAAATAAATGAGTAACCCTCCATGTTTATTAGAGGGTTATTGTCCTTTAACCATGTTTCGGAAAGGCCGATGATATCGAACGGAAAATTTAAAAGGTTGAGGAAGGTTTCAAAGGAATCAAAATTTCTTAAAATGCTCCGTACATTAACGTGAATAGTGGAGAGAAAAAAAATCTTCATTGGCAGTGTATTTTTAAGCAAATTCTTCGATTTGATAGTATTTAGATGTTGCATATGGATAGTCATTAAATAAATTGTTGTCCCGGTCTATATTGGCGTTTCCGATTTGCATATCTCCTATTTGTGTATCAAATGGATCAAAGTTAAGATTTCTAACAAGCGCTGGAATATCTAGTTGACTCGTAAGAGTTGTATCTAAGCCTTCAACGGACTGAAAAGGAAATGCGTGTCCATAACAATTAGAGCAGATTGATAAACATTCGTTCCAGTTGTTAAGTAGCACGTTATTATTGCATATACTACAGTGAAACAACTGATTACGTAACGGAGTGGAAGTCATGACAGTTGCGAGACTATTCATAAATATACGTGTAGGAAAGGTCGTTAGCCAGGCGGTTTGGACGTAGGTTAAGTTTTTGAGTGAGATGACTAAAAGTATTATGCACAAAAAGTGAACATCTGGTACGTTGCAATCTGTACGAGAAGTAGCAGAGTGATGTAAAGTAGAAAGAAAAGTAGGAAGAAAAAGACAGAACTAAAATGTTGCGAGGGAGTGGTGCACCTGCAATAGGAAGGGAAGATAAAGGAAAGTTAAGGAGTTTAAGGATAAGCTCGGCGGTGTAAAAGACAAGACATAATTTGTAATGAGAAATCCAAAATACATGATATAACATGATTGTGTCGTCATATGGAGACACAGTATCGTTGACTAAATACTAAATACTACTATTATAGTAGTATACACCTTTGGTTTGGGTAAATGAAAAGGAAAAGAAAAAAATTATCATCATCATCATCACAATCCTCAATTAAACAATTTAGTATTTGGGGCCTGCAAAAGACACCATCTTTAAGATGCTAAATGTCTCAAAGTGCATTCGTTCAATAGAACAGGTTTATCAATGAATGCCGTTGCAAGTCTTGGCAAAGCTTGCAAGTGATCTAAATTGATATGGTTTCCGTTGAACACTCTAATATTGAGTGCCGGTACATAAAAACATTCGTCTTTGGATAAAGTACGTTTACGTCAATCTACTATATTTTTTGATAATGTAAGGTTATTTTTTACTAATCTAACTTTTTTTTTTTTTACTAATCTCACTTTATTCTTTACTAATCTAACTTTAATCTTTACTAATCTAACTCTATTTTTTATTAATCTAACTTTATTTTTGACTGTTCTAACTTTATTTTTTACTAATCTAACTTTATTTGTTAAAAATCTAACTTTATTTGTTACTCATCCTACTATATTTACCGCCGCGCGAAGCAAGGGCGATACTAATTTCAGTCGATTCTGTCCCGATGTTTATTTGTTTGTTTGTTCGTGCTCTAACGTTTGAATGGTTCCATTTCAGTTCACCAAACTTTCAGCGAATCTTCATCTAAGTAATATGCGGTTTCCTATTGAATTCCACGGTCACAGGTGCATCTGATTTTTTTAAATTAATTTTTTTGATTTTATAGCGCCCTTTACAGCCCTTTATATACACGTACCGTCATTGGCCTGTGCATTGCAGTGTACGAAAAAGCACCGCAACATAGTATCTATTGAGTTATCGTATCCGCGCGCGCGCAACGGTGTGGATCAAAACTATTTTTGCGAGCTGTACGTAATCTGCATAACAATCGCCGAGAGCTCTATGGCAATAATGTGTATCAAGGATCTAGAAACGTGATAGACAGTGACCGTGAGTGAGACGATAAAAAAGAAGCAAGAACCAAAATCAGATATTTTCATTTTCTTGGACGCAATGGGTGCAAGAACAGCATGATATGATAAGGTAAGACACCTAAAAAAATTACACAGGTAAAAGTAAAACCTGTGCATTTGTGCCCCCAGCAATGATTTAAGGGAGTCGCCGTAGACTATCGTTAGTGTGTAGTCCCACACGTTTTTTCACAGCCAAGGATAGTAACGGTGCCCTGAGTGGGCCTAACTTACAAGTTACAGCCGAGTAGATCTAGACCTAGACAGGAATAACTGTCTGTTCTGGGGATTTATTTAACAATTTCTGATATTTTTCTATTCTATCCCCAGTACAGACAGTAGTTCGTTACCGCAGGCCTCAGTAGAGGCTCATGCGAGTGCTAACCATGCACTCAGAGCTTTCATTTCAAAGATGATTTTTACGTCTAGTTCATACAATTACAAAATGTACGGAATGCATTTAATAAGTTTACTTTTGAGACGGTTTCCATTTAATGAAAATCATAAAAATGAATACATTACCGAGGTATGACGCTCACGGCTTAGTTAACACCCGACCAAGGTTCCCATCACTCATGGGTAAAAAAAGCGAGCGGATAAAATGCCTTGCCCAAGGACATAAACACCAGACATAGTAGGGTTCGAACCCGCGACCCTCAGATCCAAAGACGAGAACCCCAATCCACTACACCACAGCGCATCCGCAATTAATTCTTATTGAATGGTAATGAGGTGGGACACTACATCGCGCAGGCGCGGCGGTTCACTGTTGCTAAACAGTATCAATCTAGTTTTACTAATCTGACTTTATTTTTGAGTAATCTAACTTTATTCTTTAAAAATCAAATCCTTATCATACTCAAACTTTACCCTCCATCAAAAGTATTTTCATCATTCCGAGGAGATAACATACATGTATGTACTTCTCTTTGCTACCAGTTAAGTTTCTACTTTGGTTCCATTATTGTTGGGGTTCTCGTATCGTCATTGATGAAGAATGGTTTGCAATAATGATGACGACGGAAATGATGATGATGATCGTAATGATTATGATGATTATGGTGATAACGGTGATGACGTGGACAATGATGATATTGGTAGTGACGACGACGATGATGATGGTGATGATAGTGATGACGATGATGATGATGATGATGATGATGATGATACATTTAGATAATAGCCAAGTTTGTGGAGGCATAGCCCCCCCCCCCTCCTTTTCTTTGTCCCCCTCTATGGCTATGCCAACAAAACCATTCCACCATTCACCATTTTAGCATATCATGTTATCTATATTACAGCGTGGATATACTGTCGGTAGTATATCCATGATTACAGCATTCCCGGTTGAATATGAAGGCATGAACAAAACCATTTACAACAGAGGGGGCTTAAACATTATCTCCAGTCGCTTGACGTAATGTAAATTAGTCTAGGTAACATCGGAGAGAGAGAGCTTTTTAGACGAAGCAGCGTTCGGACCCATGCACCTAGCGTGTCGACTACATAAGACAATTTCACCTATTCGCAGATCTAGATTGATGTGAGTAATATTTGCTCGCAGTTGATTGCGCGGCTGACATTTGGTGGATTAGCGTTGATAACCCTAACCGCTCATGTCGGGATTAAAAGACGTCATTACACCGAGATGGATATATGGGACTTAGATGTAACGTCAGAATGGATAATCGAAGAACCTTATCAGTTTGGCTTCTATTTTTGATACGGGGGGTAATCCACAGAAGCGCGCGGTTTTTTTAAAGCCTACCTGCTTCATCTTTACAGATGTTTAATCTCGGACGCTCTTTATTACCGAAAATGTCATGGATGTTCAATTGTAGAACATTCATGAATATCGCGAGGATAATGATCAGGATTCATCATACAGAAAAGGCAAGAAGTACCGTCTCCTTTATCATTATGTCGGTAAATGTACGAGGCTTCAGTTTTATGCTGAACCCCTTTCGGTGCATCTACTACCTGGATTTACCCTTTCATGACAGGAATATTCAAAGGCTAAATTGATTACATTTTGTTCTTCAAATTGACAACGACAATATTTTTCTTTTAGCGCTACATATGTGGTTCTAATAAGGTGTAACATCTAACAAAATGCATGGTTGGTAATTTTATCGAAAGGTTGAAAAATTGCAAATTTTTGTGAAAAACAATTACTTTGAACCTCTCAATGTGTTGCCAATTTAAGGATTTTAAAGCTTATTCTCTTTTTTAAAATTGCTGGCATCAAACGCAATATGGTCATGAAACAAAAAATGGACAAAGTGTGTGCAGAAAATTTTGCTCTTTCTACTCTTGCATCTGGTATATTTTTAGACCTCTGAATCAAAAGTTATCGAGCCAAACCACAAAATGTGGTCAATTGTCTTGAAAGGGTTAACGTGTTGACTACAGAACTCTATCATTCCCTCAGGATTAACACAGGGACAACCCGGTTATAGTAGGCAATGGGGTGAAATTGCCTTTGCGTATTTCACGGATTTATAGATCACCAAATGTGAACCTCTTCATTCGATTAAAAAATACTGAAACAAAATTAATAATTTAAATGAAATGTAAATTAATAATCGATTTCACGATGCTACGACTTTTCCTTGAGTTATTCATGTATTAAAAGAAGTAAAGGATTATTCGAAATGAAAATGAAAATTCATAATTGATTTCTGTGTGACTTTATTATTTATTTATTTATTCATATGTATTAAAAGAATTTCTACCGGGTAATGGGATTGAGCTTGGTGCTCCATAATTCAGTGGGCTATAAACCCAACCCACTTATTTGGGGTTAAACCTAGACTTTAGGTAAGAACGCTTTAATGAATTCCGAAGATATATAACTTTCTCTTCTTTATCCATATTTTACTCCGTTTTTTTCACCCCTTCTAAGATATATTGCATGGTGATTTTATTATCGCAGACATTCCCCTTTTATCGTAGAAAGCTCGTGGGCGTAAATATTTTATATAATATCGAGGGTCTAGTCACTAGAAATATCTACTCTCTAACTAATACCCTATCTTATATATTCTCTCTCTCTCTCTCTCTTTCGCTTGTATATTACTGAAAAATTGTAAAATAGACCGTCCGTATATAAATTATGGAATAGCCTTCCTGAAGACATCAACAAGTGCATAACATCTGATTCTTTTAAAAATCATGTAAAAACATTTCTGTTCAATTCTTAACTAATTTCTACATGCGCCCTGAGCACTCCACAGAGTGGATTTGGCGCTATATAAGTTACATTTATTATTATTATTATTATAATGTATGACAGTACATGCATTAGTAAGATTGAACAAATCATATATATATAAGTATAATTATTAGCAGGTAGTTGATGTAAATTTGTAGCAGGTTTCCATTATTGATGTATTGAATTTTATTTTGATAGAAACGAAACATAAAAACAGTTGTTAGACATTGAATTGTCTAACTTCGATCATGACAAATTTTACAAACACTGTTTGCCACAAATCGCTGGAAAATGCAACCGAGATAATAAAAACATTATGATAAAAATAGCAATTTATGAATATTTCTTAGTCGCATCCGAAGAACTGCTATCCTTAACTATAAACCTTAATTACGCTAAAGATTAAATGGAATGGTAATCCTGTTATCCTATTACTATTCCATTTTTTTTTATATTTGACATTTCCAGAGCAAATACTTTATAAATATTTTTTTTTTTGTTTACAGTACCTTATGATATCCAGATGAAATTCGAAGGTAGATGAAAGACCTTTTGAAATCATCGCTACTTCGTTCGAAAGATTTTTACAAAGTGGTTGATCGACGTGTGAAAAAAAGGAATATTTGTTTTATGCAAGCTTTAATCCCAAATACTGAATTATAACAGTTAGAAATGTTTTCAGTATTTAACAGGTTTATAAGCAAAATCATTCACTTGCAGTTGTCTATCAACTACAATAAAACATACATGTACATGTATGCACTGTAAAATAAATTTCCGGTTTTTTTTTACGGGAAATTCCTGGCAGTCAGGATGGCGGGTATGCCCGTTTTCTTCCACAGTACATAGACCGCGGTTTAAGTTCAACCGGAGTTCATAATACGGGCGATTGTGTGTTTCTCACAAACTCGGGTAGTAAAAGCAAGGAAACTGTTAGCATACACTTTTTGTTAAATGGTAGACATTATAATTCCTAACAAGAAAATCTATGTAAATTAAAACGGAACCACAGTGTGAAAATTATTTGTCAATTATGTTTTGAGGGTAAGTATTTAGCGCAGAAAAGCGTCGCAAAATAAAGAGAAATGATTGAATGCATGTGTCCCGTCATTACATAAGCTGCTTTTTATCTTCAAAGTAGACAATGGCGTATCCAGCAATAGGGTGGAGACAGCATAAGCCCTCTCCCCCATTTTATAGAATAGTAAAACATCTACAACAACTCGCAATGGATCTACGATACGTAAGAAAAAAAAAGAACAAGAAACTCGCAGTAGATCTACGGCACGTGAGACCGCCCAAATACCCCCATCATCCCCCTTCTGTTCCTTCTGGAATGGATACGCCACTAGTATTACCGAAGACGACTGTGGAAAACCCCTATCATTCTTCACTGTTCACGTTTTTGCCTCAAGCTGCATGTCCATGTGGAATACAGAGTTGGAAGCTTGGGCTATTAAAGCCATAGAGAGCTTCTCGTGGGGCCTGTGAATGAAAAACACCGATTTCCGTTTAATTGACAGACCTTTATCTTCATTTTGTTTCTTTCCTTTTTTCTCTTATGCGTTATCTAGTTCGTTCTCTTGCTTGTAGTTTGACTCTCCCTTTCTCGTTAACTTTATTTCCATCTCATCTTTCTCTTTTTTCTCTCTTCCTTTCTCTCTTTCGCTCTCTCCCTCTCTTCTTTGATTTCATAATATTCATTCTGTCTCTCTATATAACTCTTTTTCTCTTTGTCAATTCCCTCTCTCTCTCCCTCTCTCTCTCTCTTGCTATATGTATGTTTCCCTCTCTTCTCCAAAGTTGTCCTCAATTCTGTTCTTTCCGTCTCTCTCTCTCTTCCTAGCCCTTTCTTATTTATATAGGTCTGTTGACCTAACATCTTCACTGAACTTTTCATCTTTATCTTTCTATTTTCTTTTTTTTTCTATTTCCTTTTTTCATTTTTTGTCTCTTTCGCTACGTCTTCTCTTTTTCTTTGATTTTTTTTTCCGATATCCGATTTTCTCTCTCATCATTCCCTTTCTCTTTCTGTTTTTTTTTTTTGTCTTTAGTTCTTTTTGATTGTCCTCTTTTTTTTCTCTCTCTTTCTCTTTCTCTTTCTCCTTTCCTTGCACTAATCTCTTTAGTTCAATTTCATTTTTATCATATAGTCGTCTGTCTTTCTATTATATTTTTCATTGTTCTTTTTTTTTCCTCCCTTCTCTTTCTCTTTATGTTACTAAAACTTGAAAAAAAGCGTATTCAATTAAAGTTCACTTCGTGTGGTAATAATCTTTATTAATCAATGCATTAAATATTCTTACCTACCAGAATTTAAACTGAATTGTCTTGTGACGATCCAAAACAATATGCCAAACTTTATTGCTCTTTTGCAGTTTTTAGTTTAAAAACTACATTATGAAAGGAAAATCATATAAACAGGTACACACACACACCTACACACACACACACACACACACACACATATATATATATATATATATATATATACAGCCAAGGAAAAATATAGACCAAGAAAGGTTACTGACGTGGTTTCTGTGGTGAGGAGGAAAAAATTAATTAAAAGGAAAGGTATATTTCACTAATGTGTCATTCGTTCTAGGCTAGGAAGTGCAAAGAATTTTGTTCATCTGTATATTATGAGTAATACTATTCCTCTATAATGGACCTTGGTCTAATAATTTGTTTCCAGGGCTGTATATGAATGCAAAAAAATATATATATAACAAAATGTTCAGAGGAACCAAAATCTCCGACGAGATGCAGTGTGAACATTGTGGTAAAGATATAAACTTTACAACGTCATATACATGATATAGGATACACACAAGAAGTGCATGATTTTGGCTTCACGAGCGCTTTTGATTGAATCTCTTCAGATGAAGATATATATATAATATGTCTGTTAAGAAATATATCATGAAGATGAGAAACATTAAATGAAAAAGTAATACATAGAAGCAGAGAGGAGAACAAATTTTACAAAGCAAAAAAAAATGGATTATATTCTTCTACAATCTAGGACGTAAAACCGTGACAGATCACAGCGAAAATTTGAAAATCAAATAAGAGTATAGGCAGTGATGTCTTATGAAATTAAAGCCATGCAATGCAATGAGAAGAGCAGAGAGTTCACTATAGTGAACTGTTTTCTCGCTTTGCAAGATTCGGATTCCTTGACAAGATTAAGAACAGGGTGGGATATTTTCATCGTCGATATCAATTCTTTGTTCTTAATTCATCCCATTTCCAGCCGTTACTTTGAAAACCAGGCAATAGTGTTGTTTGGCCATCCGTCCGCAGTACATCACATTGCTTTTGATTTGTTTTTATTTTTGTTTAGATTAGATAAATTTGGTACCTTTATACAAATTTTAAATCAATTAACAGGCGATCTGCAGAGTATCCTCTTACGAATACCACTCAACCTCCCCCCCCCCCCCCCCCCCCCCCCCCCTCCGTAGTCCTGTAGTTAGGGCGTTTGGAGTACAGTGCCAAAAACCCGGGTTCGACTCCCGGCAGAGAGTCTTGCAACCCCGGCAGTTATTTCCACAAAAAGGAAATCAGTACAGAACAACAATGAATTTATCTACAAATTATTTGTTTAATTCAATTCAATCGATTATATATATATATATATATATATACACACACACAGTTTTGCAACGGAAATAACAAAAAGAGAGACATAAAACATATTAAAGTACTCCGTTAGATTTAAATGTCTTAGTTCGATATTTCACCTTTAAGGCTTCATCATGATACTTCCAAAGAAAGAAATAATACTCCCGAAGGAAGCATCATTTCCAGCTGAAGCCTCTAAGGTAAAATATCGAACTAAGACATATGTATCCAATGAAGTGCTTTATTTCGTTATATATATATATATATATATAAATATACACATAAACATCTCATCCAAAGCATGCCTGACGTTTCTTGCATTTAGCCATGAAACTTTATATATTATCATGATTATTACATCAATATCTCACATAAAACATAGACATATATTGTGAAACGATATGATGGAATAATGATCCGTATAGTTGAAATCAAATTCTCCTTCCAGTTGTCCTGGAAAAGCCGCACATAGAAAAGGACAAATCATGCATCTGACTGTCGCAATATCTAATAGTATTAATCCTCTAAAAAAAGATATTTATAAGCTTAACTTCCACAACAATCAATCTCCTTATTCCCACGGCTATATATATTTTTCATATTTTAAGTAAGATTCTAATTTTCTTTACCTCTTTCATTGCCGATGGCACGTATACGTGACAGATCGATTTGTGTTTTTCATTAACCAACTGTTCGACCATAGGAAAGGTATATATATATGGTGGTCAATGTATATCTACATTTTGAGCATAAATCAAGCATTCTAAATATATGATTATAATTATATGCTACCATAGAAATTTTCAGAGAAAATTGCAGGTGTTTAAAGATATATTACCTTATTTAAACATTAAACAATAGTAAACAAATTCGAAAACAAAAATAATGGACAAAAAAGAACATGAACTCAAATGTAATTTTCAATAATTGTTATACATACAGTTGGGTAATTAAATAATGTTTGGTATCATAAGAAATGGTAATAAATTTTAAAAATTATAAAATAAAGTTTTGTACACAATATTTTGTGAAATAATAGATGGTTAGTGAAGTGCAGACATTTGAAAAGTAAGCATTGATCACATTTTGGTAAAATTTTGAATTGAGCTAAACCCCTTGGCACAATAAAAGACTGGGTTTGCCTTACACCATATAGAGAAAGCGTTTCCGAGAGATTTTGGAATAGAGTCTCGCTCTTTTTCCTTGCCAAAATTAGTTTTATTTGTGGCGTAATAATACGATCCCACTGCGGCGGTGCAGTTGAAAGGTGGTGGATACTTTGCGCATCATGGGGATAACCTGGGTTGGTTATGAGGCACATATTAATCTCACTAGCACCCCGTATTGCGTGTCAAATATCGCGAAAGTGGATATATATATATATATATATATATATATATATAAGATGCACGATCTCACTTGTTGATCCCGTCCACATTTAATTGTTCCCCATTCAGTATTGCATAAGGCCTTTCATTTCTATCCTTGATACTGAGTGGCAATGTGTATCTGCTTTCTATGAAAGGACTTTTGCTTGATAAATGCAAGGGATAAGACACGGATTAGACCCTTCCCTCTCCCATCCCCTATATGAAAGGTCCAAGTAATCGCTTTCTAACTTATGAATGATTTGTTGCAAATTCATGAATATACAGCCATCATTATAATTGGCTATGAACGTTGTCAGGATCAATACTAAATTAAACATGTTAAAAGGAGTGGACTCTGATTGGATACTGGTGGTGTGCGTTTGATTCAGTTATATACTACATCGTCATTATTAGGGAGACAGTTTTTTGTCTCGTTCTTTCCCAATGGTGTCTTCCTAATACACCAGTCCCCCATATTCTGACGGAATAAACCTCAATATGTGTGTTTCCCTAATACACGATCCAGTGGAATATATATATCAATATATATATATAATTGTAAAGATATGGCTCAGACAAAACATGACGGGCCGTCATCCCCCAGCACCCACTACCTCCTTTAGTCGAGGACGTACACTCAGAGTCCTCCTTGTACGGGCAAAAGACCCATCTCCCCTCACCAGACAACAACAAAATGAAACCACCCTTGTCACAGGCTTCTCCAAATGCACATCACCCAAGTGTATCCTCCACCAACACATCATAGAAACCAAAACATTCAGAAGCACAGTCACTGGACAAGAATTCATCATCAAATCAAATACCAATTGTAAATCTACTTGGGCATTCTACCTCATAACCTGTTCACAATGCCATAAACAGTACATCGGAAAAACAGAAACAACAATATACACGAGATTTAATAACACGCGATCAGAAATCCGAAACGAACATAAAACATTACCATACACAGTCCATTTCAATCTCCCCTCACACACAGTAGAAAACGCTAAAATAATCGGGATAGAACTCATCAACAACAAATCACATGACACAATCTTAGACAGAGAATCATACTGGATCAATAAACTCAAGACACTCCACCCGCATGGCATTAATGTCGACCAATAAATAAATGCCGTCATATAAGAAGGCACCCATATTACTATATATATATATATATATATATATATATATATATATATATATCCCCTCCCAGTAATTACTACCGGCTATTTACAACATTGATTGAGTCTTATAACAATGTGTATGTTACATACATTGATTTATATTAATGTATTGCCATAGTTACTTGTGTGTATCATTTCCCTCGGTGAATCATTTTTTATTTTAAATATTCGTCATTACGTGATGAGCCCTTACTGTGTACTAAACCTATGATTATGTACCAAACTTATAGGACTACATTTACGTACTTTACCATTATCATTTCATTCAAGTACCTAACACTACAACTATTTCTTTGCACTGACTCTGCTCGTGCACATGGGTTGTCATGAATGAAGGTGGCGCCACAATGACACGTATCAGTTAACTTGCTTTTGCGGTGGATCTGGTCACGTGATCCATCGCACAAGCAAGCAGAATCACCAACAACCTAGCAGGTAATGATTTTAATTATATCAAACTTTACATTGATTATCACTCTATCGATTTATATACAGATTATTCGTATTGGATATTAGCTATTGCCAGAAGTATTGCTCATTACTTTTCTTTTATGCATGTATATATGTATATACATATATATGGCACGAAAAAGAGACATGATAACGAAGCTTTTCGACCTGCACTCATCAGGTTATCACGCAGGTATATAACAAATTACTTGAAATCAACTTTATTATACTCGGTGAACCTGGACGCAACCTAGACGCCGTAATTTCAGAACAATCGCAAAGCTTGGACGAACTCCTTTTGTCTGCACAGAAGAGGTTCATGCGATTGAATGTAAGCAGCTTCCAGAAAGTGTAAATGCGCTGAGCTTCTGGCCCGGGACATAATTGAGAATTGATCGTCGGCATAGCTTTGTGCGCAAGCTGGATTGTTCAGCAAGTGGAGACCAATCGCTGAATCGCATTTGGCTATCTTTGGTCTGTTAGCGTGCATTTCAGATTTGCAGGCACGGACGGGCTGCGTGCGCTGATTGGTTGTACGGTTCCGAATAGTCGAGGGGATGTATTGTTTAATGCGATCAGCCAACCGCTGAGATGTACGGCCCACGTACCTGGCATCGCACCGGCACTGCGCATTTACACTTTCTGGAAGCTGCTTACATTCAATCGCATGAACCTCTTCTGTGCAGACAAAAGGAGTTCGTCCAAGCTTTGCGATTGTTCTGAAATTACGGCGCCTAGGTTGCGTCCGGGTTCACCGAGTATAATAAAGTTGATTTCAAGTAATTTGTTATATACCTGCGTGATAACCTGATGAGTGCAGGTCGAAAAGCTTCGTTATCATGTCTCTTTTTCGTGCCATATTGAAATATATATATGTATAAAGCACGCAGCAGCGCGGTAGTCCCCGTGTAATCGTTGCCGCGGTAGTCCCCCGTGTAATCGTTGCCTCAGAAAACGGCCTACGTTAAGCGAGTATGCTTGAGGCGTGATCAATTAATTTACTCTAAAGATATAAAAGATGAATTTATATTCCCAAAATGACAAATGGGATTTTGGAGTATTTTTTCAAGCAGTAACTAAATATCTTCCCTTCCATCGAATCAGATTCAGCTGTTAAATCTTTGTGTTCCAATTCTCCTTTGAGTTGTCTGTTTTATGGATATAGCTCAAGGCATCTTTTCTCTATTTCCATATATTTTGGCCAATAAAACAAGGTGACCCCCCTCTCAATTTATGAATCCATTTACAAGCACCTCAAGAAACCTAGAGCAGAATTTACCGCTCGGGATATTTTGAAGCGTGCACGGGTCTCGAGAGAGGGTGGGATAACTGACAGGGGTGAAAATCAAATCATTCTTTTCATTTGCTCCTAGAATAAAATCCTCCAAAATATGGAGACTTGTAACATGATCCGAATATGAACGATTATTTCTTGTTTGATAAAAAAACCCCGCTGGATGTATGTCTTAAAATTTAATTGGCAGTAAGAACAAAATTAAAAAGGTCTTTAATGATATACAATGAACAGTGAGTTATGAGCTTTGAGCATTTTGAGCATGTTGAGAAGGCCTACAGTCCTGAAATGCGCTATAGAAGAACGAACTATTATTATAGGTTTTCCCGGTCAATTTCGCAGATTTGTCATTCAATTTGATAAGGGAGTCATTCAAATTCGCGAAAAAGATCTGTGCCATGAAATTTATCATTCAAATTCATTTTGAGGTCATTCAAATTCGCACTTCGGTCAAGACATTTAGCGTTTACATCATTCAAATTCAAATATGCGTGGAGAGCATTCAAATTCGCAACCTCGCTTGGAAGCGTCTTTTCGAGCATTCAAATTCGCACGTGGGCATTCGAATTCGTAATGAGTTCATTCAATTTAGCATGTATTTAGCGTTTGTGTGTTTTTGCCCAACATGACATAGGCCTACTATACAAAGGAAACATTATATATATAACATAATTCATGATAACTACATGTACGTTATGAATAACATTTTCAGAGTATACATTGACAGCCAACACAGTGACACACTCACTATATATATATATATAGTTAGACATGAAAAAACAGATTATGAAAAAGAATAAAAATCAATCAAGAAAATAAATGAAAAAAAAAGATTATGAAAAAGAATAAAAATCAATCAAGAAAATCAATGAAAAAAAAAGATTATGAAAAAAAATAAAAATCAATCCAGAAAATCTTCAATTCTGCAGGCACTATAAACGTTAGAAATGAAGAACAAAAATTCCTAGAACTAAATTTCAAAATGATGATAAATCAGAAGAAAATAAAATAAAAATAATAAATCAGAAGAAAAATAAAAGAATGTTATTGATTATAGAAAAACACACCCATGTGTGCAGAAAACTCATAAGGAAAGAATGAAAATACCAAATAATTATCAACTGACAAAATTTACTGGAACTACATTTGATTTTGAATGCTCAACGTGTTAAGTTGAATGATCCGAAATGAAATTGAATGCTGGAATAACAGTATTGCGCAATTCCCTTGCCATTCTTTGCTAAATTGAATGAACGTTTTGCGAACTAGGTGCATTTAGTGCGAATTTGATTGACAAAAACTTAGATTCAAATGACATAAATACAAATTCGAATGATATGAAAATGAATTTGAATTACAAATCGGCTGTGCGCGACCTAAATCCTTGAAATTGAATGCACGCAAAATGAAATTGACTGACGATCTTACGAAATTGACCGGGAAAACCTATATTATGATAAATGTAATGTAAAAAAAAAAAGTTTTAAAATGTTAAGGTCTGGAAAAAAAGTTTTGAATATGAAGACAAACTATTGAGAAGTTATAAAGGTAATTTATGAATATCTTTATAGTAGGATGGCTTTAGTGGTGTAGCAGTTATGGTGTTAAAAATAATAGGCAAAATAAAAGGAGCCGTGGTAGTAAAAATATTTAACTGAAGTAGTAGTAGTAGTAGTAGTAGTAGTAGTAGTAGTAGTAGTAATAGTAGAAGTAGTCGTAGTAATAGTAGAAGTAATAGTAGTAGTAGTAGTTGTTGTAATAGTAGTAGCAGAAGTAGTAGTAGTAGTAGTATAAGTAGTAGTATTAGTAGTAGTAGAAGTAGTAGAAGAAGTAGTAGTAGAAGAAGAAGAAGAAATAGTAGTAATAGTAGTAGTAGTTGTAGTAGTAGTAGTTGTTGTTGTTGTTGTAGATCAGCAGTAGTTTTAGTACTTCTAAAATTTCATTTCAAACCACTTAAAATGGTGAAGAAATTAAGGAAACCGAAAAGATATGATATAATTACACACAAAGCCATGACGCAGTACAATATTAAAATATACATGAAGAACACATGCAATGAAACAATGAAATGGATGACTCAGAAGCAATCCATTTCTTAATCAGAAAAACATTACATTTAAACGAATCCTAAATGTGACGCACTCTACCATGAGAGCAAATACATGAAAATGAAGAGGTAAAATGAAACAGCTGCCCAGGCATATCACAAAGAAGGAGAATAAATAACATTTTGCAATGAAACTTTAGGAAATCTAATATCAAATATTCATAAGCTTGAACAACCAGAACAATAATCAGGATAAAATGGATAGATTGTGTTTTAATCTCCCAAGATACATCATAATCGCTTAATGGACAGTGTGACAGGTTGAGCAGGTGGTCATCTCTGAAAGTGATCTCTCTCTGAGCGAGAGAGATAAAGAATGAGAAAGAGAGGAAGCGATGGAGAGAGAGGGAGTGGATGGGTAAAGAAAATGAATGAGATGTGTAGATGAAGATAAATACAGAGAGAAGAGTAATGAAAAGAGGTAGAGGGAGTAAAATGGAAAGTAGAGAGAGAGAGAGAGAGAGAGATGGAGTGGGAGAAAGAGAAAACGAAAGAGAGAGAAAGAGAGAGATTTATTACGAAGATTATGCAGTCCTCATCTAAGATAGATGGGAACATGTTATCTTTTTCTTTGAAGAGACGTGGAGGGTCGTAAAGAAGGGATGAGGACCGTGGAAAAGAAAGAGAGAAGCATAGCCCTTTCAACCCAGTTTACCCGCTTAACTTCACCGGTGAAAACCTTCAAATTTTACGAGCACGAATTCCTGGTTACGCGGGGAAGTAGAGGAGCACCATTCAGACCGACCTCACTTACCCGGTGAAGTTGCCATTGGTTACGAATTCCACGTTCGCTCGGCCGGAAGTCAGGTCATTCAGGGCGCACGTGGTAGTGATATTCGCGCGGGGTTTTTAAAATGAAAGTCGCCGTCGGTGTAGAAAAATTTGGCGTCGACGTCGTTTGCTGCTCCGATTGTTAACATTAACTCGTAAAGAGTATTATGAAAATTGTAAATGTTAAAAATAAAAATAAAAATCCTCATCATAATCATTAAAATATGATATTAAGGTCATATTTCCTGTGCAGTTAATGTTCAGTTTCAGGAGAATAGCAATCAGTTTATGTTATGCTGCTGCGAAGGGCGAGCTGGCCTTAGAGCGCGTAATCTTGGTGACAGAGTTCTCCGCTTCGATTTCAGACCAACCACTCGCCCACAATGAAAGTCAAAACATTGTAATCAAGCGTTTACAAACTAAAATTGTACTTGTTTGAATGATCCAAACATGTCACAAATCTGATGTACCATATTTGAGTAAATTCAATCTTAAAACATGGACTTGCCACGATCTGGCACGGACATGGGCGCCGCCATGTTATGCGGAAAGTGACGAAATTGCGGTATAGTGTGTGATTGGCTGTTACCATTCATAGCTATCATTTAAAATGATGTCTCTACAAAACGTGTACAAAATATAATTTAAAGCAGATCTGTATTTAAAAATATTGAAAAACTGTAATTTACGTATTTAAAATGAAATAAAAATAGTGATAACAACAATAAAATTAATTTTACACTGATCTTTAGATTATCAAATAGACCTGTTTACAGATAATTATATGCATACCTTTTTGACAAAGGTTGCTAATGACAACTCCATAGCTTACATACCAGAGCATGCCCAACGTAGCAACAACTAATCTATGCAAGCTGGATTTCAAGTGTATTTATAGTAGTAGGTGAATGGAATAACTCATCACTAGGTCCTCGGAGAAAAAAACATCCATACACACTATGAACACGATGACAAAGAAAGCGGACAAAATATACAGCTCCTCATTGTACCCTCCACAATTGTTCTGGTAACAAAAGAACATCCCTTCATTGCTATTATATAAAATAAGTAGAACAGGTGAATGTGCATGTGACACCTGTTCTACATATTTTTACATAATAGCAGTGGAAGGATGTTCTATTTTCTACCAGAGCAAGTGTGGGAGGTACAATGAGGAGCTGTATATTTTGTCCGCTTCTTTGTTCCCCATGTTCATAGTGACATTTGAAACATTAAGAAACAGGTCTATTTGATAATCTAAAGATCAGTGAAAAAGTAATTGTATTGTTGTTATCACTATTTTTATTTCATTTTAAATACGTAAATTAATTTTTCAATATTTTTAGCTACATATCTGCTTTAAACCATATTTTGTACACGTTTTGTAGAGACATCATTTTGAATGATAGCTATGAATGGTAACAGCCAATCACACACTATAGCGCAATTTCGTCACTTTCCGCATAACATGGCGGTGCCCATGTCCGTGCCAGATCGTGGCAAGTCCATGTTTTAAGATTGAATTTACTCAAATATGGTACATCAGATTTGTGACATGTTTGGATCATTCAAACAAGTACAATTTTAGTTTGTAAACGCTTGATTACAATGTTTTGACCTTCATTCTCCTTTAAGCTCTCTTTACCCGCTTATCTTCACCTCGGTAGGTGGTGAAGTTAGGCGGCTGACTTCTCCCATGTCCCTTTCAAACCAAAATTTAACGGGTAACTTAAGCGGGTAACTTAAGCGGGTAACTTAAGCGGGTGAGTGCTTGGTGTGAAAGGGGTAGCAGACAGTAACTAGAAAGAAGAGGTGCCGATGACATAAACAATAAAAGGGCTAAAAGAAAGGGAGAGATAGCGTGGAAAACGAGGTAAGAAGGACAACATTAAAAGGAAGAAATTTGTGGAAGATTGGGAGAAAACAGAACTGGTGTAATATTAAAATTGGAGGCAGAGAAACAGATATAAATTGAGAAATTTCAAAGAGTGCGACTGAGATTATTATCAATAATAGAGTAAACGCGTGCAAGATCAAGTAGCATGATCTAATCCTCGGTATAGGGTTCATGAACCTTTCTGTACTAAGATTCCAATAATTATATTATATTGGATGGCTCTGAGTGGGTTACCAGAGTATATTGGCCCTAACGAGTGGAATATTTCTGGTATTCCATGAAATAAAGCCATCCAATATAATTATTATCTATACCCAACAGGAAAATGATTTAGAATTTAATAAATATCATTTCAACCAACCATATTCAGTTAATAGAGCCCCTCATCAAACTTTTTTATTGTGATCACACAAGTTTAACTTAACCTCTTTATGACGTCATGTGCGTATGTGTGTATGTGTTGCATTATTTGCGTACAGACCAGACAAAATACGGTATAATATTGCACGGCAAGTTTAGTACTGTAGCCTATGGGGAATTCAGCGTTCCGTGCAATATGCTCTCATATTGCACGCGCAAATCAAGCGGACACAAATATGCGTTTTTAATGCGCCGCTAAAATGCCTTATATAGGTAATAATCATATATATTAATTATTATATTATATTTTCTCCCTCTAGGCCAGTTCATAATTAGTACATGGAACATTTTTTCACGCGTATGCGCATCTCTTTTGGTGGAAGCGCAACTTTTAACATGTAAAATAATACTGGAGCGCACATCAAGGTGCGCATACTATGAAAACGTGTAAAGGTCACTTGTACTCGGTACAAATAAACTTTATCTGCACATGCGCAAATTGTAATTACGAACTAGCATATTCGTGTAATCTGCATTTTCCGCCTTCTTTCGAAACCATATATCAATCCAGAAGATGCTTACTTACTTTACCATGTTTACTGTAGCCGATTCCTTGTTGTTCCTCATGACACGATCGCCCATGCAGTATGATCACTTCACCTAATACCGGCCAGTCATAATACCGACCATTAAGCGTATCATGGCATCTAGCGCGCGTCTTGCAAATCAACCCATGGGACTACGCGTAGAATGCCTAGCAACGTTGAGAACAGCCAAAATAGAGCAAGATGAGGAATAAAAACGTAATTATTATCAATTTTTTGTTAATTTTTCATATTTTCATTAAAATAATCTCTTTTCATAAATTGCCATTGACTATGTGCAGGGGTCGGTAATTAAAACGCACTTCTCCCTCTATGCGTAAAATGAGATGACTCTATTGCAACGTCATTTCTACAAGAACGCGCAAGTATTATCGCTCGTTAGTACCTGGATCTTGTTCCCCAGTATTTGGGTAATAGTCTGATGAATTTTCATTACGTTTCATGAAGAATCTTTGCCGTAGTCGTTGGAAACATCGTTAAGAGGCCGGTATTAGGTAAAGGCATCATACTTTTTATCTAGCATGGATTTCCCTAGTTCTTCCACCTGCAGTCATGCGTCCTCTTTGAGTACGTCTACGTACATGTATGTTTTAGCTGGCCTTCCTCTGCCTCTTCGCCCATGATGGTGTCCATAGAAAAGGTTGGGAGACAAGTTCATCTTTTCTCCTCAAGCAGTGGCCAGCTTGGGAATTAACAGCTGTAATGCCTAATTCTAACTCATCATGCTCATTGATAAATGACTTGGAATGAATAATGATTGAGATCAGTAGGCTATATCTACAATGATGAATTACCAGATTATTGTACTTTGTTCCCTTCCTCCAGAATCATGTACGCAAACGCCCTCACATTTCCCCTGGCGGTAGCCATCTTCCTTGTTGGACTGGCCATACTACCCGGCATGCTAGCAGAAGATGGAATGGAACTCACACATGATGAACAGGTATCTGTACGCCTATTGGTCTTTTTAACCGAATCAGGATAAACCATTCCTACAAGAAAGGTTGAATCAAATCAGCATTTTCTTAAATTTGGCAACACTGGCCTCTTTTTATTGCTACTTTTCTGGTAAAAAGTCGCGTAGCTGAAAAGATTATAGATGATGGAAGACTCTGTCAAAAAGTAAAAAAGAAAATAAAATGCCAATATGTCTCATTTGGCGCCAATAATCTTTAAAAGAGGAATAAAGCTTTAGATTGGCAACACAGTGTCCATTAGATAAATAATGTTTCCAATTTTTGTAAAAAGCAGTTGTTGGTATAAAAGAAATACGTGCTGAATCTATGGAACTGTCATTTAATAATCTATAATCTAGTTTGTTGGTACATGTACATTGCACTGTACATGTCAATGAGTTATGCTATTGATTTCTGTTGTACTTTCTCTTTCATGTTTTCAATTTTAGATCAAACACACTCGCTTTACTCTGAAATACATCATAACTCTACCCACCCTAACCAACCCCCTTGCTACCACAACCATACACACTCATTCTCAATGAGTTGCCCTCTGGGCCCTCTCAGTAGAGTAGAGTCTGTCATTCATTCGCCATTCATCAAATCTTATTAACCTATTTTTCATGTTTTTTGCTGAAAATAAGTAATGAAATGATGCGTCAGGAAAGCTCTTGGGTTGTTTAGAACAATTCCTAAGCAGCATATACATGATATGAAATAAAAATTACCTCCTGTGCATCCATATATATATATATACATGTATATACAATTAAGTTCTGCTTATATGTAATTATATATATATATATATATATACACAAATATACACTCTAAAAACTCAAATGTTAAATCTACATGTAAAAGGTTGGAGGAGTGACAACATTTTTAAAATGGTAAATTAACACTTTTAACATGCTGGATCTAATAGTATAAAGGCTGTATGCAGCATGTTAAAAGTGTTCATTTACCATTTTGAAAATGTTGTCACTCCTCCAACCTTTTAAATGTACATTTAACATTTGACTTTTTAGAGTGTATACAGCTATGATACAAGGGTGAAAAATGGACATTAGCCTATCGTAATTTTGAAGGATGTGCGGTATCATTCTCCCTCAAATAAACACACATGCACACCCACACCCACACACATCCATAGACGTCCAGGGAAGAGGCATCCATAAGATTTGAATGCATAACTGTGAACTGGTAAATGCAAATTCATATCAAGTCCCTCTGTTGAATGTTCTATATCATATACAATTGCTGTTTTTGAGTGTAGGGTGTGCGTTGGTGGGTGTGTGCGTTGTTTTTGTTGCTGTAGCTAACAACGCATTCATGAAAGTGGGCATCAATTCTAGTGTCTTTATTCCGTACATAATCTTTCTTATCGAATTAACAGCCACTTGATGCCATGGAGATCCGAAGTCCACAAGATGACCAGGCTGACCTACGTTACTTTCTCCAGAACTTCCTTGACAACCGCGATACTCGCTCATGGAGCCCCCTTAGGAACACAAAACAATGCATGTGAGTATTCAATAAAGTGTGGAATTTTGGCAAGGGTGAAAGTAATTTACGAGCTTTCTCACTCTCTTTCCATGTTGGTTTGAACAAATATCACAGAAGAAATGCCCCTACAAGGACTGATCTTCAAATGCCCTCATATTCGTAATATGAGGTGAAATGGTGGTGGTGGGGGGGGGGGGGGGTTTGGTGTATCAAACTTTCATGCGACATAATTATGTAAAGTCCCATATAAACATTTCTTATTATTTTCATGATTTCAGAACTTCCCATGAAACACTATTTCTTATGTACTACATTATCAACTTCAAAGTAATCCCTTTTCTGCCTATAGTCTCTTTCTCTCTCATCTCTCTTTTTAACTCTGCCTGTCTGTCTGTCTGTTTCTCTCTCTCTGTCTCTCTTTCCACCTCTCCCACTATCATTAATTCTTTCTTCCTTTTTTCATTTTCAATATACATCTCAACGTAGTGGTGATAAGTGCCGATATGCCTGGAAACGAGGATTCGAGCCAGCTGCATCCTCCAGGATAAACTCCCGGGGAGCTCCGGCATGGGCCACGTCCCAGTTCAGTAACAGCGGCTGCAGCGGTTCCTCTTGTTTAACCGGTTGGAAGCGAGGCTTCAGAGTTCTCCCGCAGTTGAACGACGAAGACAATTAGGGCAATCAACCAAAAAAACATGGACTCTAGCAAACAATGTCAACTATTTTATCTCTTGTAGAAACTCTGGATCGAACTAGAAAGTGCATTTTCTTTCCTTTTCATCTCTTCGTTTCGTTTTCATTTTTGACGCCATCTTAATTTCTTTTGATTCACGTATCTGTAAATATGCAAAGTTTAAGAATTAGTGTGCAATAGAAATTGTAATCCTCTATTTAACATTATACCTATATTCTCACAACATTGTTCGCTAATTTCTTCCAGAATTCTATGTGTTCATTTGACCATGGGTCCTGATGGTATTTTCTTCGCTATGTTCATGTAACCCTGTTTCCACGCTGGTTGATCAAAATATGTAGGATCAACTATAAACATTTAACTCTTATAGCTCTTACATTCTATCTCCCTAACTTTTATTTTGAGTCTATTGCGTGGTTCCACACAAAATGAGAAATCTGCTAACTTCACACACACAACAAAATAAATCTATCCAATAATCGGTGCATATGATAAGCGTGAGTTCGTAAGAGTATACGAAAGAACTTTTTCTGAGACTGATTTTAATAAAATAATTGAAGAAACCTGAAAGTTCATGTCCTGGTTTTCAAAACTCACATCTCTTCAAGGACCCTTTGTTTTGAAAATCACCCAGTTGTGCCAGAAACCATTTAAGGTCACGACAAGTCCGTGACGAAGTGTCATCTGTAGCAGATCAAATTCTGTAAACGTCGCAAGTAATTATCTATTTATGAGCCCATCATTTTTGTGTGATTATCCTGCGTGTTAACAGCCGTGTTTGACTGTTGGTTTCTGGAAACGTGTATAGCGTCACCCCTATAATGGTATCATTATCAACCGAAACGGGGTCACGTGGTTCAAAAAGGACTTCCTTTGAAAAGCGCCCTCTAAACCATCTCACACGTTGATTGTACGATGTATCTGTGAGCTACAAAGCAGGCTACTGTGTGAACTAACTAGATCTTGTTTGAAATATGCTGCCCCATGCTTCTCTTGAAAAAGGAAACACGCGAACCTAACCTGCAAACATTTTCTTATATCATCATTGATTCGAACATCATATTTTCAAGTATTTCTACCAAACCGTTGTGTAATTACGTGTGCTTACTTCGAATACCTTTTCATCCGAGGCATGCAATGTACACATCTTTAATGTATACAGGTCAAGGTTTGAAATCGGAGACTACATGGATTTAAACCAATGAACCGAATGTGCAAGTAGACGTAGCTATGCACCCCTTAATATTGTCTATCGTAACTCGTAAAAGTTTTAAACTCCTATTATTTTCCCTTTTCTTCCGAGCTACGATCAAATTGACATGACTGTTATGGTTGAGAAACACAAATGCATTTATTTTTCGGGGAAGGGGTAAAGTGACAAAGATTTCAAAGAAATTCTGTGATAAAAAAGAACCGTACCAACATCAATATCAGCCATCTGATTCTGTTATTATGCGAGAGGGCGCCTTTGTGCATCCTAATCGGGTCGCTTGACTATAAATTCGTAATTCAACACAAGTTAATAACAACATTGTTCTCAGTTCTTGCTGTAAGATGCCAAAAGTAGCAATACAGAAGTCAACAATGTGCGTCTTAAGCATTTGTCTTAGCGATCAAATGGCACTGCTTTTTACCAACTACCAACGTCAAATGATATTGATCTTATTGTTTAATCGTTATTTTGTGGGGTTTCCTCTCAGTAAATAATATTAGTAGATACTGATGGATTTACCTTGATATATTGGAAAATAATCAAAATTTGGTAAATATTCAAATGTATACTAATAGGGTTTCAAAACAATTTGCATGTTATTTGAAGTAACATTATTCTGTATAGTGTTTCACAAAGCATTAATAAACGTTAGATTTTCGTGAATCATAATGTTGTTTTTTTTCATCAATGTCATGAGTAAATGAGGCGAATTCAGTTGAATGTGAACTCACCAAAACATATATCAGCATTACATCATCAACTTGTACTACTTCTACTACTGTTACTACTACTACTACTGCTGCTACTACTACTACTACTATTGCTACGACTACTTCTTCTTCTACTACTACTACTACTACTACTACTACTACTTCTACTACTACTACTACTACTACTACTACAAATACTACTACTACTCCTACTAATACTGTTATAATACCCAGAATAATAACAATGGTGGTGGTGGTGGTGGTGGTACTGGTTGAGGTGGTGGTGGTGGTGGTGGTGATGATTGTGGTGATGATAACGATGATGACCATTATGATGACGAAGATGGTGGTGGTAATAATGATGATAATGATGGTGATGGTGGTGATGATGACGGTAGTGGTGTTTACTGATTGTGTTAATGATGATGAAGATGATGCTGATGATGGTAATTGTTGCAAAATGGACAGAGTCACTGGACCACAAATATGTTGGACGCCTTCATCTTACACATCTACTTGCTTGTCGTTGAGGGGTAGAGAAAGCATAGATTTACTTGTATTTCTGAAGCAAATCTCTCATGTAATTCATACACAGAATATGAGTAAATTATAGTGTACATAACAATCAAAATCAAAATTTTAAATCATTCCACAGACTAGGCAACAGTTTGAATCTGCCCATAAAGCTTTACACTCAAATGTTAAGCTTTATTCGAAATGTCATCATTTTTCCTGATAATGCACTATGCACTTAAATTAAAACTCTCTCTCTCTCTCTCACACACACACACACAAATATATATATATATATATGTAAAAAAATATAGTTCTGCTTCGGACTTGCAAAGTTATAGACAAAATAGGAATGAAAAGTCCGTATACGATGAAAAAATTCGAATTTTCGGCCATAGGCCTTCATCAGGAAATGATGAAAATTTATTAGATAGGTACACAAAAGAGCGTGAAGCGCAAAAAAAAAAAAAAAAAAAAAAAAAACAACGCAAAAGCTCCATGGATACCAGCGCAACCATGGTAGAGATCAGGAAGGAGAGGAGAGAGAGAGAGAGAGAGAAAGATAAAGATATAGAGGCGTAATAGAGCAGAAGCGCAGAAAGGGAGAAAGCTCCATGGAAACTCGCGCAACCATGGTAAAAGAAGTTAAAGAGGAGAGAGAGAGAGAAAGAGAGAAAGAAATAGAGATAGAGGCGTAATAAAACGTCATAAAAGAAGAGAAAAAGAAAACAAAAAAGGAGAAGCGCTAAAGTTTCCATGGAGCTTTCTCCCTTTCTGCGCTTCTGCTCTATTACGCCTCTATATCTTTCTCTTTCTCTCTCTCCTCTCCTTCCTGATCTCTACCATGGTTGCGCTGGTATCCATGGAGCTTTTGCGTTGTTTTTTTTTTGTTTTTTTTTTTTTTTTGCGCTTCACGCTCTTTTGTGTACCTATCTAATAAATTTTCATCATTTCCTGATGAAGGCCTATGGCCGAAAATTCGAATTTTTTCATCGTATACGGACTTTTCATTCCTATTTTGTCTATATATATATATATATATGTATATATATACCTATATTCCTACCTACATCTTTATCAATTTGATTTCTAGCTTTGATAATGAAGCTTAATTCAAATCAATTTATTCTTTCACCGAGAAAATGTTTTAACAAAAATAACAGTTTTGAATTTCTCAGTGAGTAATATTAGACAACAACAAATGTGGGTCATTCTCGGAAATCAATGCAACCATTTTGAGTTGTATTGATGTCTCCGCAAATTGTGGGTCGGAAAGTCGATTTCAAAAGACTAATTCGACATTTTTGAGCAAAATCATCAATAAAAACCCTGCTGCTTTTGAATTTCAATCAAATAAGCAAAAGCTGTTCTGGCTGAAGGAAGGAAAAATCTAGGACAATTTGATATTGCTGCTTGTGATTTAATCTACCACATCTTTTGTTTAGCTGTGAGTTTCTTCATGTAAACGATCTGATGATTTCCTTGACACTGACAAGTGAAGTCGTCTGCACGTTTGTCTACACTTTATCAAATGGATAGTCGATTCCAGAAATGGCTATACACACACACCAAGTGAGTAAAAGAACAAAATATACATCTTTTCAATTTTGTATTATTTGAAGTGTGAACTTTCAATCTAGCAATTTATGATGTATCTTGGAAGAGCAATTCTTCCTGCATATAGCTTTACCATTTTTGTTTGGTATGTTTCCACGCGTGACTGAACAACAGACAATGTTTAGGAGACTGCTGCAAAATCCCACTTGCGCCAAGTGGCAGAGTAAAGAACCAAACAACATTCAAAATAAGAATGCAGGTTTACCATGAGTTAACTTATTTGCGCTTCTCAAACAAAGCTCAAGTAACTGCTGCCAAATCAGCCAAGCCTTTTTCGTTGGCGAGTCCAACAAAAGCACAGATACCCATTGTAATATGACATCGTTTTTCAACAAAAGTTACAACCACACACACTTTTCATTTCTTGTTTGCAGGAAGGGGTCGGGGAATCGGGTATAAATAAATGTATCCAAATCTTTATTCCCGTCGACTTCTTCTTCCCTCCCCCCCCCTCCCTCTCTCTCTCTCTATCATTCTCAAAACCTCTTTTTCCCCCTCTATGGATAACTCTCTCTCTACCTGACCTTCTCTCTATTTCTCTTCCTCCCTCTCTCTCTCTATCTCTCTTTCTATCTCTCTCTCTCTCTCTCTCCTTCTTGCAATATCTTATTCCTACCCTTCCTACCATCTGGATTTTTCTCTATATTTACGTCTTTACGTCACTCTCTTCATGTCCATAAAATACTTCTCAGAGTTTTGCTCGAACAAGATTATGTTCTTGCGTTCAGCTGGTGATTGTGCGACACTAGCTCCGGCGACAAACACCATACCTGCCTCTAACACTAACGCCTACCCTAAACCTAACCTAGAAGGCAATCGCACCCCAACCGTATCTCGATAAATGATTTTTTTTTACTGAAGGGTTTTATTGAACATATTCCATTCTCGCAGCCCGAATTCTAAACTGAATTTCGATGGTTACAATGTAATAATGTACATGGTGAAAAACAGTAATGCAATATTCAGTCAATTCAGACAATCGCTATCAATGATTAAAATTAGTTAAAATAGTAACATTAATAATGATAAATACAGTATCATTAAAAGACGCATAAATTTCAATTTTACCCATGCAAGTTATAATTGACATTGCAGGAATATTCACATTAAAGGAGAATTAACCCCTGATTACAAATTTACTTATATTGGAAGGTGTAATATATTCCTACTTATTGGCCTAAATCATTTTCTAATAAGATATCAGAAAAGGGTATAAATAAAGATATTCCAACACCTGGTATCGTCTCCTACTCATTTACATGGGGGCTGCCATTTTCTTGCTGATTTGGAGTTGTACATGAACCATTGTGAAATGTTCCAGTCAGGAAGATATTTTGAATCCAAATCCTAAATTGATTTTGTTCATTACCTAAAATCCCATATGTGACGAAAAATATAAAGTGGGTGTTTACATGTATTATAAAAATTAAATCTTTATAATGATACTTTTAAATTGTCTGGTTTTGCTTAACAAAAATCTATTTTCTTGGGTTTGCCAAACAGAGCAGAACATACTATATGCAGCATGCATTCTGACTTTTCAAGTCCATTATCCGAAAGCAGGTGAATGCATAGTTTGCCGCTATAGATGCTTAGGGAAGAAGCATCCATAAAATTTGAATTAATTTGCTCCGTCCCATACGTCCAGTATCGAGAAAATAGATTTCTATTAAGCAAATATCGATTTTCAACAGAAATATATAAGGAAATCTTCAGTTTAAAAATAAATTGACATATCTATTTTATATTTTTAATCTCAAATGAGTTTTTAATTTTGAAAAAGGCAATTGAGCATTTGGATTAAGAAAATCTTCTTGTACACATAAACAAAATGACAGCCCCCATGTGCTGCTAGCAGACGATACATATTGCTAGCAGATGGTAAATTTTGCTCAGAAAATCTTGATTCGTATCGATCTCGTATATTTTGACGCGAAGACATATAGTCTAACAAGTAGGAATAAATAACACCTTTGAACACTATCGTCTTTATTTTTGAGCGTAATTCTCCTTTAATGTTATTGTGATATATTCAAATATATGTCTCTAAAAACAAGTCATTTAAAAAACTTATACCACTATTTCCCTTGAGACAGGTTAAAAGATATTACAGCTATAAAACCGTATAAAGGTATGAAATTTCAGGACAAAATCGTCAGCATTAAAAAGCTCCATCTACACCTCCATCTTTGACGAAATAAAAGCACAAAGCATTATTGTGACCCGGGGCCTGTCGCACAGAACTTGCGTTTGAACGAACTCGGAAAATCAACTTTATTTTTAGCCAATCACAAGTGCCATTAAAGGCCAAGTCCACCCTAACAAAAAGTTGATTGGAGGGCATCCTCATGGTCTGGGGCCCGTTGCACAAAGCTTGCGTTTAATCGCAACTCCTAAAAATCAAACGCAAGCCCTTAAAGGCCAAGTCCACCCTAACAAAAAGTTGATTGGAATAAATAGAGAAAAATCCAACAAGCATAACACTGAAAATTTCATCATTTTATTATGTGATATATAGAATATTTTAATTTCTGCAGATTTCACAATTAGGAAGCTCTCATTGAATTGTGTATAGGTTGCAACAATGGTAATTACACATGTTCAGCGAGGAATCAAACCTTGTTTCACATTATAACAAGGAAAAATTAAAATATTTCGTATTTCATGTAATAAAATACAAAAGAAATAGTGAGTGGGTGACGTCACTGGTTCCCTCATTTGCATACTGAGCAGGATGTGCATATAACTGTTCTGCGAAATTAAGCGAAACTTTAAAATACCATAACTTTCTTATTTTACATCCTATTTTGATGAAATTTTCATTGTTATGCTTGTTGGATTTTTCTCTATTTATTCCAATCAACTTTTTGTTAGGGTGGACTTGGCCTTTAAGGGCTTGCGTTTGATTTTTAGGAGTTGCGATTAAACGCAAGCTTTGTGCAACGGGCCCCAGACCATGAGGATGCCCTCCAGGTAAATAGGTCCTAAAAAGGGGGGAAATCCTAAGCTCCTCGTATTAGCACTGTGGCACCGGGATTGGTACTGTCACAATGTGTTTGGATGTGAACTTAACTCATTCGTCTAACAGGCTGTTTGACCACCTAAGAATTACTCTTATGAGAAAGAATGTACGTTTCAAATCAAACTTGATTTATTACAGAACAAAATATACATTTATAGCTTCAATGATGGTTTACAAGCTCTCAACAAGTTATATCAAATTTTGATAGACACTTTTAGTCTAATTATGAAATAGTGTACCGACTTTATATTATGGGGATATTGTAGAAAGTCCGTCTCTTCAGTATCAGACGTCATATGTCACTGCCCAAGATGAATGTCCTTTAAGATGAAGAAGCTTCGTACACGAAGACAAAACGGTGAGGAGATATCTCTAAACAGGGATACTCGGAGCGACGAAACCGGATAACCGGGAACAGGACACGCCGTAAACGTAGTCCAGTTGCAGAATATAAACGTCACGGGCAACCCAGAAACGTGAAACGGGAAAACCCGGTAATAGGAACAGGAAAACGGCCGTCTGGAAGAAAATACGCAAAGTTTAACAGTCTGGTGGAGTACATACCTTTTCTTCCAGAATAAATGATATACACTTCGGCTTCATACAATAAACATAAGAGTAAAGGGCATTGAATATGTACTCGGTTTTACGAGGATAAAACATTGATGACATGATAAAGCGTTTTCATGTACAAATACCAATCTTCTCAATCAAGAATTAAGATAAACCATAAGCTTTAAAATAACATCTCTATATAATATGCAATGAATGACTTCATAAAGAATTGAATATCTAATTCCCAAAAGACATGTATAATATTGGAAATACCCATCTCACTTCATCAGATCAATCCTTTCATATGTTTAAGATTTAAATATAACATTTATCATATTAAAATGTAAAATATGAATCACAAAATGTTGGATATCTTCCATTGAATATAGAGATAATACATTCTTTGATATGATTAAATCATTAACTCATGTTCATTTTCATACAACTCTTAAAACCTGTCACTTTCTAAGTTTATACAAGTTTCATTTTTATAAACATAATAGTCTGTCTTTACTTACAGTTTGAACCTCTGAACTGCTCCAATTAACCAAACACTGCTGGCTTACATGCCATATACATGTTGAAGGCGTGGCACCAAAATGGCGACATTACTAGCATGAGAGCTGCTGCCAGTGCTGCTGCACCCTATGCTTGCTTCTTGCAGTCTGCTGAGCTATAGCTGCATGCATTGCCCTGTGCAGTACACATCGTACACACAATAACTATCAGACACCAGTTAGGGGTTGCCTGTTATAGCAGCTAGGGTTTAGTCTTTTCAAATGCAAATGAATACAGAATGAGAGTCGCCCATCCATATACTGGGATAAAGGGTCCCCTTCAGACACAAGAAATGGCTGGTTTAAATAAGTTCTTCACAATTACCCCCCATTTGAAAAAAAATGTATCACATTTTGCAAGAACATAAAGAGCTTATTTAAAACTCCAAAAGTTATGAACCCCCTGTCAATGCTACAAGCAATCATTTTCAAATTTATTTTCAGTTATCTTATACAAGAAAATAGATTTTTGCTTTATATTAGGAAAAATTAATAACCTACCATCTACATATAACTAAATATTTCCAGTTTAAATCTAGGTTGTTTATACATGTACATACTGAATATATCAGTCATGGGATGAGAAAACTAATGCTTAGTTGCCATTGCAAGATATTTGCAAGTATAATACAAATAAATAGAAAATAAAACATCAAGCACTACCTTATTTAAGGTGGAGTAGAACATTAAATTACACTCTACTCAGAAAATCAGCTCCAACATTGTCAGAACCTCGGATAGCTTCGATTCGGAAGCGATATGGTTGGAGGGCTAATGCCCATCTCATCACACGATTATTGATGCATTTTGTGCGGTTTAGGTAGAGGAGGGGTTGATGGTCAGTTTCTAGGGTGAATTCTTTACCTTCAAGGTACATTCGGAACTGATTAATTCCCCATACCAATGCTAAACACTCTCGTTCAATCGTAGAGTAAGCTTGTTCTCTTACCAGGAGCTTACGACTTGCATAGGCAACTGGATGTTTATCGCCATCATACTCCTGAAGGAGAACAGCTCCTAGACCTGTAGAGGAAGCATCGGTTCTGACGATGAACCTCTGCTGTATATCCGGTAAACACAGAACCGGACTCTTGGTGAGACTATCCTTCAAAGTCCTGAAGGCTTCCTCTTCACACTCAGTCCACTGAACCCGATTGGGTTCCCGATTCTTCGTCTTATCCGTTAAGGGTGATGCTATTGACGCAAAGTGTGGAATAAAGCGTCTATAATAGCTTGCCAGACCAATAAACGCTCTCATTTGTTTCTTGGTAGCTGGCCTGGGTGCATTCTTTATTTTCTCAACTTTGTCCATCATGGGCTGAATCTTGCCATCTTGTACGATATGGCCCAAGAACTCTACCTGAGTACAACCAAGCTGACATTTGCTAGGCCGAGCAGTCAGTCCTGTTGCTCGCAGTCTTCTCAGCAACTCTTTCAGAGTAACAAGATGCTCTTCCCATGTAGCGGTGTGAATCAAAATATCATCTAAGTAGTTTGTTACATGCTTCATACCTGCCAGAAGTTTACGCATCACTCGGCTGAATGTCGCCGGGGCGTTGACTAGCCCAAAAGGCATTACTCGGAAATGAAACAAACCACTTGCAGTCTGAAAAGCAGTCTTCTCTTTTGTCTCTTCTGAGAGGGGAATTTGCCAGTAACCTTTACTTAGGTCTAGCTTCGAAAAGAAGTGTGACCCTGACAAACTTGAAAATATCTCCTCTGTATTCGGAAGAGGCTCAGCATCGAAGACAGTTACGCGGTTCAACCGCCGGAAGTCAATGCAAAATCGGTTGCTTCCATCTGACTTCTTAACAATCACAATGGGGGAGGAGTACGGAGAATTAGACTTTTCTATTACTCCCATCTCAATCATCTTCTCAATTTCCTCATCAATCACGCCACGAAGGGCATGTGGAACAGGATAAGGCTTCTGCCGTACAGGGTCATCAGACGTTAAACGAATCGAATGTTCACCTAAGTGAGTTTGACCTGGTAAATCAGTCATAACATCTCTATAGTTGCCAAGTAACCGCTTTAATTGATGCTGCCGACTATCTACCAACTCGGGTCCTAGTTTAACATCTTCTACAGTCTCTTTCATTTCCAACCTTGGAACTTGAATGGTCATTGGGTTCGATGTTGGAGATGGATTGCCATCGTCCTCTTCGTCTTCATTGTTGACGATCGCGACCTGGGCAATCTCTTCCAATAACCCACTAGCAGTAACATGAGAACATGTTTTACTACTTTCTGAATCTCTCTTAGTCTTATCAACTCTATCAATATATCTCTTCAAGAGATTTGCATGGAATGTCTTGTGTTTTCCATCAACATCAAGACGATAATCATTGTCACCAAGCTTGTGCACAACTTTGAATGGACCTTTCCATTGTAGAAGTAGTTTGTTATTATCAGTGGGTAAGAGAATTAATACCTTATCTCCAGCATTAAAGCTACGCTGCCTACTCCTAGCATTGTAGTGTCTCTCACTTCGAGACGTTGCCTTACGAAGCTCGTCATGAGCTGCTTCTAACGTACTCTTCAATCTCTCTTTGAGATCGACTACATACTGATACGTGATCTTCAACTCGGGGTCATGAGGCTCGGCACTCCACAAGTCCTTGAGGATTTCTAATGGACCTCTGACCTGTCTACCGTAAATCAACTCGAATGGGGAATACCTAAGAGATGCCTGAGGGGCCGACCTATATGCAAACAGCACTGGTCCTAGGTATCTGTCCCAATCATTAGGTCGATCAGCACAAACTCGTTTCAAGATTTGTTTCAAGGTTTGGTTGAAACGCTCGACCAAACCGTTACAGGAGGGGTGATAAGGCGTTGTGGTCAACTGCCTTATGGATAACAGTCTACTCACCTCCCTCATCATGTCAGATGTAAACTGACTACCACGATCTGTCAGGATTTCATGAGGTACACCTACCCTACAAAACACATCAACCATAGCCTCGGCTACAGTCGTTGTTTCTATGTTCGGCAGTGCAACTGCCTCGGGATATCGAGACGCGTAATCAACAATGGTCAAGATATACCTGTTCTTCTTTGTAGTCATTGGATGGATAGGGCCTACTATGTCAATAGCTACTCTGAGAAATGGAATCTCAATAACCGGCATCCGGCCAAGTGGCACTTTGGGAACCCTCCCCTTTGGTACAGTCCTTTGGCAAATGTCGCAAGAGCGACAAAACCGAGTAACATCGGCATGGATGCCGGGCCAAAAGAAACAAGTTAAAATCTTCTCGGTAGTTTTTCCTATGCCTTGATGCCCACCCATAATTCCTTCATGAGCAAGTGACAACACAACTGCACGAAAGGCCTGAGGAACTACTAACTGTTTTACAGAATTGCCCTTCTCATTTTTAGGCTGAAACATTCTGTACAACAATCCATCTTCTACAAGAAAATAAGAGTTCTTCCTATCATCATCTGATAAACTACCTTCAGTAAGTTTCCTTGCTTTCTTCAAAGTAGGATCCTTCGCTGTTTCTTGTCTAATTTCTTCAGGAGAAACATCTGGAATTTGAGACGGAACTTTCAAAGGCCGCTGGGGGCGTCGAGCTTCTCGACTCTGAGACCTTGTCTGCACAGCCATGCCTATGCTAGTACCATCATCAATATCAACTTCAACTCTCTCTTTATCAGCATTAGAATCACTGTTGGGATCAACATTTCCAACCTCATCTTGTATACCGTCATCCCTCTTATCCAATTCCTTCCAGTCTGGATGGGGATTGCTCTGGGAATACACACCTTCAATGTTCCCTACTATCACATCAAAGATAGGTGTCTCCATGCACAATGCCTCTGCTACACCTACAAACCAAGGGGAGCTAATATGAACTTTAGCCATAGGAAACCGACGCACAGTCTGATCAATTAAAAGACATCGTCTATATTTACCAGTGAATTGATCTGACTTTACAAGGGATTTCTTCACAACGACACCGGAACATCCTGAATCATACAGTACAGCCACCTTCTGAGATCCAATCTTACCATCGGCAACAGGCAATTGACTTCGCCAATGACGCTGACATGCAGCACACATCAATGGAATTTCTTGTACTCTATCTCTAGGAACTAACTCTGACTGAACTTCCGTATTGACTGAAGAAGTTAACAAAAGTCCACCTGTCTCAGTAATATTACCTTGGCTAATATGTGAACAAGTTGCACAAGATTCCGATCCACTATCTACCTGCACCTCTGACACTACACTATTTGATCCATTCCGATTTTGGATACTACTTCTTGAATGGTCAGAATTACTAACAAGACTTGCGGCTTGTAACTTCAAGTTACACTTAGCTGCTAAATGTCCCATCTTATTGCAATTAAAACATGGGCCTATTCTTCGCCGTTCAGGAGGCAGATCATTCCTAGGGAACCCAGGACTTTTCTTCCCTTCATTACTTGACTGAGGGGATTTACCACTTTGAGGTTTAACCTTCCTATCACTTTTGTTTATTTTAGTGATTCCAAAATGACCACCATGGGCCTCTACATATGTGTCTGCTAGACTAGTCATCTCAGAAATATTCTTAGGCTTCCTTTCCTTAAGAAACAGGGCGAGAGGAGTACCACCTCTCTCAACAAGTTGTTGCCTGAGCAACATATCTACAACATCCTCGAATGTACGTTTTGTACCCGACAATTCAATCCAACGACTCAGATAATGTTCTAGCCTAACAACAAACTGACTGGGTGTTTCACCAGACTCTGGATTGGAATACTAAAGTACCTGAACTTTTTGCGAAAATCATCACAGGTGAGTTCAAACCTTAACAACAGTGCTTCTTTGAGAGCATCATAATCTTCAGCTCTGTCCGCAGGAAGTCTACAATACACATCAAGGGCCTTACCCTGCAAAAGTGCACTAAGACTAACAGCCCAACTGGTCTTAGGCCATGACTGAACTTCAGCATACTTCTCAAACCTTTTGAGATATGCATCCATATTATCTTTCCCTTCTACAAAAGAGGGAAGCTTAGGTGTTGGTGCCAAACGACGACCGTTTCCATTCCTACTACTATCAATACTATCAGACCTACTCTGACTTTGAATGCGTGCCAATTCAAGTTGCATCTCCAGAATTTTCTCTTCTTCTTTCCTATCTTCTCTACTAGCCTGACGTTCATCTCGCTCTAACTTTTCCCTTTCTTCTACAAATGAGAGAATCTCTTGTCCTGATAAACCTAATTTTTCACCAATATCAAACCACTTGGTACTCATGTTTGAATCTACTGAATCTAACTCCCTAAGTCAAAATCTATTATGTGTTAAATCCTACTATTATTTCCTTACAGATGGTGTTTGATACCTATCATGCGTGGCGCAATTTGTTACGCAATATGTCAATTAATAACTCACCGATACTCGCAAATAAAATTTACTCGCCCTTGTCCATGCTGCGCATGCCCGTTGCTAGCAGTGGTGGTGCACTGGAGGGTCCTTGTTCTCACTGACACAAAGTACTTCAACTTGACAGAAGTGTTTCTACTAAATTCTGAAAGTTGAACAAAAGAATATCATGAGTACATATCACTAACAAATTTTGCGAGGGGTCATGACATCGAACATTAAAATTTTATTACCTGAAGTAGGCCTAATCAAGAAAAAAAAATCATAGAACTCTATATTTCCATTAATACATTTAACATTCAAATCCCATATAACAATCTATCAACGTAGGTAAGTTATGGTCAAACAACTCCCGGACAAGCCCCCAAATTGTCACAATGTGTTTGGATGTGAACTTAACTCATTCGTCTAACAGGCTGTTTGACCACCTAAGAATTACTCTTATGAGAAAGAATGTACGTTTCAAATCAAACTTGATTTATTACAGAACAAAATATACATTTATAGCTTCAATGATGGTTTACAAGCTCTCAACAAGTTATATCAAATTTTGATAGACACTTTTAGTCTAATTATGAAATAGTGTACCGACTTTATATTATGGGGATATTGTAGAAAGTCCGTCTCTTCAGTATCAGACGTCATATGTCACTGCCCAAGATGAATGTCCTTTAAGATGAAGAAGCTTCGTACACGAAGACAAAACGGTGAGGAGATATCTCTAAACAGGGATACTCGGAGCGACGAAACCGGATAACCGGGAACAGGACACGCCGTAAACGTAGTCCAGTTGCAGAATATAAACGTCACGGGCAACCCAGAAACGTGAAACGGGAAAACCCGGTAATAGGAACAGGAAAACGGCCGTCTGGAAGAAAATACGCAAAGTTTAACAGTCTGGTGGAGTACATACCTTTTCTTCCAGAATAAATGATATACACTTCGGCTTCATACAATAAACATAAGAGTAAAGGGCATTGAATATGTACTCGGTTTTACGAGGATAAAACATTGATGACATGATAAAGCGTTTTCATGTACAAATACCAATCTTCTCAATCAAGAATTAAGATAAACCATAAGCTTTAAAATAACATCTCTATATAATATGCAATGAATGACTTCATAAAGAATTGAATATCTAATTCCCAAAAGACATGTATAATATTGGAAATACCCATCTCACTTCATCAGATCAATCCTTTCATATGTTTAAGATTTAAATATAACATTTATCATATTAAAATGTAAAATATGAATCACAAAATGTTGGATATCTTCCATTGAATATAGAGATAATACATTCTTTGATATGATTAAATCATTAACTCATGTTCATTTTCATACAACTCTTAAAACCTGTCACTTTCTAAGTTTATACAAGTTTCATTTTTATAAACATAATAGTCTGTCTTTACTTACAGTTTGAACCTCTGAACTGCTCCAATTAACCAAACACTGCTGGCTTACATGCCATATACATGTTGAAGGCGTGGCACCAAAATGGCGACATTACTAGCATGAGAGCTGCTGCCAGTGCTGCTGCACCCTATGCTTGCTTCTTGCAGTCTGCTGAGCTATAGCTGCATGCATTGCCCTGTGCAGTACACATCGTACACACAATAACTATCAGACACCAGTTAGGGGTTGCCTGTTATAGCAGCTAGGGTTTAGTCTTTTCAAATGCAAATGAATACAGAATGAGAGTCGCCCATCCATATACTGGGATAAAGGGTCCCCTTCAGACACAAGAAATGGCTGGTTTAAATAAGTTCTTCACAGGTACATGGGGCAGATTAAGGGTTAAAGATGATGTAATGGTGGTAAACATAATCATATGAAACCATTGTTACATTATTATTAGATCAATGTGTTTGATATGTGGAGAAAGAGAGATCATTAGCGCTTCAGATGAGCCCTTTAGACAGCAGGACTGGTCCAAGGTGAATTTTATGGAGACCTATCTTTGGTACAAAAGCTGAAGCAGACAGCGGTAAATGATCACATTTCTCGATAATCTCATTTCACGCCATATAAAAAAATCAAGCAGAAAACTTTCAAGAACTGAAGACCAATAATAAGTATCAAAATGATGATCACAGCCTAAAAGGTCTCATTATGAACATTGATTTTTTTCATGAATTGTTTAACCTTTCATTTCTAACACAGGACACTATTGGGAAATAATTAATAGTGTGCAACCAAAAGCCGTAGAACCCAGCTGGTTTATGCCAAACAGAGGTGCGCCCTGAAATTTCTGAATCATATAAGCTCCCTGCTAAATGTCTTCGTCATGAGAAAGCCTCTAAAAACGAAAATGATTTCATGCATGTCTTTTTTGTTTTTCTTGGTCAATTTTAAGTCGAAAGAATGGAACTAGCTTGTCTAGTTTATGGGGGTGTAAAAGTTCTACATATCAAAACAAGCAAAACTCTACAGATCAAAAGAAGCCAAAAGTCTACAGATCATCAAAACAAGCATAGAAATTTTCAACAATGCTCCCCAACTTCACAGTGCTCTAAACAGAACATGATTATGACAGGAGTGCTGCGGTGGGGTAACCTTGCTAGTCATAAGGACCGCTATTCATAAGGACCACTTATTCATAAGGACCGCTATCCAAAACGCGTGACTAAATGAATAGCGGTTTTGTATGAATAGCGGTCCTTATGAATAGCAAGCAAACCGTAGACAAATTACCTCGCTATTCATAAGGACCACTATTCATAACTGTTCATAAAGACCGCTATTCATAACGCGTGTTAAATGAATAGCGTTTTCTATGAATAGCGAGCGGACCCCGCTGCGGTTACATTACATTACAAGCACTATCATTATCACAAACACGTATTCAAAGCATTGCCCGGTCTACATCAATTATAGATTCGTGTGGAACTACACACGCATTTCAAACAAAACATAATTATACCCAAAACAAGTTAATATTGCATCCTAGAAATTATGAACTAGTTTATATTGCAAACTCGATAATTTTCAAGAATCAAGAATCGGGAATCAAAATTAGGGACGTCGCTAGAGGGGGCTGTGCAAATGTTGCTCATTTTACATGACTTGTGTATATAGAGTACCGAAGTGCTGACGTCATATTCGCCCGTCGTCCAGGATACTGGTTCCAAACAACAAAACCCGCGCATGAGGTTCACCGCGAAATCATTCAAGCAACGGGCTGGAGCAGGGCAAATTCACTGTTTAGAGCTGGTGTGATCACCGCGCCATTGTTCAGCACAAAATTGTTTGGATCCAGCAACCTTGACAACTTGGCCGATATGACGTCACACTTCGGTACTCTATACATATACAACTATCGTTCAACTCCAATATGGTTACTAATACACCCCCTTTTTTATAAGAATTTATTTTCCCCGTCTGACGGATGTGAATAATTATGATTCCAGGACTATTTGATATTATAGGGGCTGTGTCGGCATTTGAGTGACTGTTGGTGGTTAGTATGGCTAGTGAGATTTCGTTTTCATCGTGTGCATGCAGGCAACAAAAAGTAAGATTTGAATCGCGATCAGAATTTCACTTTTGTGTGTTTGTGAATGCAACTTCTGACTAAGACTATGTGATTATATTACTGATCTTTGGAAAACAGAAGGAGAAAGAGGAAGCTCTTATTTAGAAACTTTTTAACTTGATTTTACTTTCGTTTCTGGAGAATGTAGATCGAATTAAAACAGAGCAATTTTAGATATTAAATGACAAGGCAGAGACGTAAGAATGTATAACACTTCTGGTTCTCTGTAGAAAATAACAAGAATGCGTAATTTTTACGAATTACATTTCTCCGCCACTGCTCTTGCCACTATTAAACAAATTCCTAAAGACAGATGCCATGTTAAGAGAGGTCCCCATTCTTACATATCCTTGTTGAATTAGTGCATGGGGGAGCACAGCAAATATTATAGACAGAAATTATGATATAAGTAAAATGAACATACACTTTGAAGGAAATAAAACATATATGCAAAATAAGAGAGGAAACATAATGATGACATTGTGTATCTGACTCGAAAGTTCTCATTAGGTAGGTGTCCATACCAAAAGTCAACGTCAATGAAGATTACTTAACATGTCTGAGGTTACGTATCTAATTCCGGTTACATGTCGTTTTCGGAATGTTCAGTATTCCGAAGGTTCGTTTTTTCCGACGGTCCGTAATTCCGAAATTAAAATAGCGTTCATAACTCCTATAATGAAAAGGGGGTTCGTAAAGGAAATGAAAGGTGGAATTAAGTTCCCAGGTCTTGATCTTTCGGCTTACATGTTCTTTATTTCTGTAGACTACCTGTAATATCTTAACTCAATGAAGTTAAATGCCTATCAAAGTCTCGATCACCGCAAGGACATTACCACGCTGTATCAATTTATATTTGGGGAACATTTAAACACTGTAAAAAAAAATTGCCGTTTTATTCACAGGAAATTCCAGACAGTCAGGATGCCAGGAATGCCCGTTTTCCACTGTCAGTACATAGACCGCGGTTTAAGTTAAACCGGAGTTCAGAATACATGCGATTGTGTTTTTCTCACAGGCTTGGGTCCTAAAAACGAGGAAACAGTTAGCATACGGTCATATTTTTTGTTAAAGAGTAGAAACTTTAATTTCTAACAGGAAAATCTTTAAATTAAAACAGAACCATGGAAACGATTTTAATTTAACAGGGTAACTTGTTAAAATATGAGAAAGTGGTTTTTTAACAGTTTGTATTGTAAATATATGCTGATTTCCGGTAAACCAACAAACTTGCTGTTGTTTTACAGGAAAAGACTGTAAAATATTATTGAAATAACTTGTAATTTCAAGGGCCAATAACCTGTAGTTTTACAGTCATTATTTACAGAGTACTCATATTAATTTTCAAAGTTTATTTAGTCAGTCACAAAATAAACGTATAAATTTGGGATAAAGTTATTCTCTGGGTGTATTTGTATAGTGTACAATATCATTTTTTGCCATTACGTTCCATGCACTTTAAGCTCAAAATCCTCTTTAAAGGGATACTCAACCGCATATTGTGGACGTTTTAATGTTGGGAGAAGGCACCGTGATCGTTACTTGATCATGCCGTTGCCCCGTGGGTGCAAACTTCGGACAGACTAGTAGCTGTGCAACATGCACGCTCCGCCTGAGCTCGAACTCTCTATGACCCCGTTTACAGTGCAGGGCCGGGCCGAGCCCGGCCTCGGCCCAGCCCTAATTGCGGTACTCGGCCCCTCAATTTCGTGCGTTTACAGTACGGGTCTCGGGCCGGCCAAAATTATAACCTTTCAATATTTTGTCGTAGTGGCGCTCTGCATGTAAAACAAACGTTTATTTTGGTGGGCGCGCGCGCGCGTGGGTAAACGTAACAGTGTGGCGCGGGTTATTTGTACCGATATTTTTTTTAGCTCGCATGCATACGACGAACGATCGAACACTTATCGAATAATTTCATATTTTCTACGCAATTTTAATATCTTTGTACGATCGAGAAGACAAGAGGATGGATGAGGAAGGTCGAATTCGTAGAATTCAAAGGTATAATCAACACCATGGGTGTTAATTTCAACACTTTCCCTGTATCTATATCGGAAAACACCAGCTGGTGTTATTTAACACCAGGGTTTGGAATTAAGCAATTCAATTCCACTCTTGGTGTTGAAGTAATTCCGCCTTTGGTGTTAAAATCTAACACCATTATTTCAACTTGGTGTTAAAGTTCACTTCTAGTTTTGGTGTTAAAAAATCCAACACCATTTCTTTCAACACCAGTGGTGTGTAATATTTTAATCCTGATTTTTTTGTTAAAATCAATACCAATGATTTAACACCAAGAGTTCAATACAACACACTTTATCTCTGCATCAGAATCAATCAACCACACAATATTACACATACAGAAGGGGAAAAACAAACATGTCTTTTGACAACTAAAACTATGCACTTGTTTATTCAAGAAAGAAATGAACATACGTATCTTGTTTTCCAGCATGTTTGAAATTACGTGGAGAAGGTTCAAGGTTCACCATGTGTTAGTCCTGATAAGGACTGTTGGGGTATTGAAATGAGGGTAGAGAATGATGAGAGAAGGGGAGAAAATGAGAAATTGATAGTCGAGCGAGAAACAAGGTAAACAAGAGTAGATCCGGTGAGAAGTCTCGGCGATGAAGAGTAGGAGAGATGAGGCGTCTCGACGTTCCGGGCAGGTTGACTGCCCGTCATCAGGGCCTCATTTTCAATACCCCAACAGTCCTTATCAGGACTAACACATGGTGAACCGTAAACCTTCCCCACGTTATCTATTCCACCATGCAAACCTTCAAAGATCATATGTTTGAAATTGTTAGAGTTGCATGTATCTTGAAGTCATACGAGTAGTTCAATTAATACCTTCTTGAAATAACATAACTGGCATGAATGCATGTATTCAACAAACAATGCATACAAAATCTTCCTTCAAATACAACATAGGCCTATGGTGAACTACAGGACTACAGGAGGAAGGAAATTACAAATACGTGATGTAGTTTGCTCCCATACCAATTACCTAGCAACATTCAAGAAATGTTTCACCTTTACAAAAAAGCAAGTCAGTCAAGCATGGAATGTATTCCACAACTGCCTCAACTAAACTAAAGAATGCAGAGTATCTATACATTGTATCATTACATCTCAGGACAAGAGGTCAAAATTCTGATCCCCGACACATGGATATGCGTGACGGGTTTCTTTCTTTTTCTACCAATCAACATTATAAAACAAAATCACGTGACGACCTAATCAACACCAAGAACAAAACAACACCAGATAAATTAACACCAGATTATGGTCTTTGTCACAAAGTAACCAGGAATTTCAATTGAGCAATTACTAGGGAATAGCATCACTTTCAACCCAAGGGAACAATAGGCTCACAGGCTAGAGTGCTCTGGTTGAATAGGAGAGTTATGTGAATGATGTGTGCTGAGCAGTGGTACCTTGTGCAATGAGCTGTGCATGAGGAATTGTATGTTGTATGAGCTTGCCACTGGGAGAGCAACTTTGGCACTGGTCAAGGCAGGACCTGCGTGCTGAGTGAGTGTGTGAGGAGATGAGATGTGCAGCAAGTAATTTCTTTTGGTTGGCATCTATCCTGAAATCCGGGCAAAACAGGCCAGGACAAAACTTCTCACAGCTCCACATCATGGCTATGACACCAGTAAGTTTCATTTTAGTTATATTTCCCATTAATTAACCCATATTTTCTTGTACAAATTATAAATTCGGGCGGGGCATAGGAATCAAGGTCAGTTATATCATTGAAAACGTCTAAGTTTGCATTGTGGCAAGAAGTCATTGAACTTAATCATTTAATATGTGTATTTTAATTTCATTTTGACCAAAGAAGCCAAAACAGTCAAATTTGTTGAATTGTATACAAGAAAACAATGTGCTTAATTACAGATAGATAATCTTTTAATTTCGTAGATTTTGAAAAAGATTTAGTGTAGCAATTTTGGTTATATTTACTTAGAATTAGTCAACTGAATATAAGATTGTTTAGGATGTTTTTGACTGCTAAGGGAAGATGTGTTATGTATATAGCTTTAACAAAGATTTTACATTTATATTGATGAAATCCAAGGTTTATTTTGACATATTTGTATATATATATATATATATATATATTGGAATATTATCCTGAAAACACGTTATGGATATCTATGCATTTGGAGCATATAAGAGAATGAGGTAAAATTGTGAATATTCATTCTCTGATTAATTTTGGAATTTGAATAATTTTCTTAGAGTTAAACAATCATAAAGATAATATGGAGATATATTTAGAATATAGCGTAAACATTATGCTGTAACTCTTCGGCTGTAATATTGTTTTAACAGTAGTCAGGCAGCTGGGTTCCGGGAATTCCGAGATCTTCTTGGACAGATCGTCTTTACATCTGAGACGAGATCCTTCGTCTGCTGGACAAGCGACTTCTACAACCGAATCCAATGTACGTTATACTTCGAGCAAGCTTTAGGGAACAGGCAACACAACCCTTGAACACATGGACATTATCGAGTCTTCGTGCAACGTCTAGATGAGACAACACGAGCACAGGAAGACATATTGTAAGGAGATTTTGAGAACAGTCGCGGACATTTATTTAAATTGTTAAATACTGCACGTGCTAAAAATTACGATTTTCTAATATTTCCCAGGAGGAAAAGTTTGACTATTTGAGTGAGCTCATTATTTTTTGGACTTTTGGGGTATTTGCAGTACTGCTATACCAAAAGAGGGTAATGGGTTATCTTACTGAAAAGAGTTGACTTTTTTTTTTGTTTTGGTAAATCCTTTACAGTGATATTTACATGTTTAATGCTTTGATTTATCACAAGAATATTTGTGACAGAATGTATGGATCAATTACACTTGAATATATATAGTTTTTGCATATGACTTTATTATACTCGTTGAATTGTCACGTGGAATTTATTCTGAATATATTAGTCAAGTGAAATAAGATGAAATCTGATTAATAAAACATATTTTCAAGATTTGAATATATACCAAGGCGTTGAATTTGAGTAATTATGTTTGTGTAAATTCTAAATCAACCTATCTATATTTAGACAGAACAGTATCTATCGCCAGACATTGCAAAAACAGTGCATAGATCTGACATATTGGCGACCACGAAGGGACCTTCTCTTTTGATAGGTACAGTTAAAATGTATAGAAATTGGTTTTGAATATAGGTTTTGCAAATTTGATTGACTTGTTTGTATTTATTGTATTTTCTCCATAATAGAAGGTGCATGTCAGGGCTACTGGAGCTGAGAGGAGTTTTCACCCAAGGCCTGTGCCCGTGACTTCAAACCAAATTTTCATAGGTTGGTAAGAGCGCTGCAAACTGTTAGTATGGATCGGGACAAATTCATAGAACAGGGGAAATGTTTTGGCCTTAGTGGAAATGATCTGATGGTGTATGTTGACGGGTGTGTGAAAGAAGCTCGAGATGAGAGGGCTGAAACCAGAGCTGCTGCTAATGAAGCTAAACGGTTTGAGTCAGAGTTACTTGCGCAACAGATTAGATTAGAGGAGCTTAGGCGAGAGAGTGGGAGTACTCCACGACCTGTTCCTAAAGTAAATATCCCCCCTATTCCACCTTTTCAGGATGGTAAGGATGATATTGACAGCTACCTTTGTCGTTTCGAAAGACATGCCTCTAGTGTTGGGTGGAATTCTGATGATTGGGCCTTAGCTTTATCTGCTTTGTTAACTGGGAAAGCGCTTCAGATTATTTCAAGGCTTACAGTTTATGAGGCTAAAGATTATAGTGCAATAAAAACCGCCTTATTGAAGGGTTATGATTTAACTGAGGAAGGTTACAGGTTGAAGTTCCGACATGCAAAAATTCAATCGGGAGAAACTTATGTTCAATTTGCATCTAGAATTGAAAATTATTTTGATAGATGGCTAGAACTTAGCTGTTTTAATGATGATATTGTTGGGGTCAAGAGTCTCATACTACAGGAGCAGGTGTTAGATACATGTAACAAAGAGCTGTTGATGTTCATTAAGGAACGTCAACCATCGAATTTGCAGAATCTTTTGAAACTTGCAGATCAGTATAGAGATGCTCACGTAGACCCAAGGATACGCAGAATGAGAGATAGACCATCTACGGGAACCCAGCAGTCTGACGGAAACAGTTCAAAGAATCGGGGACAGGAGAGTCAGTCTCTTGGTGACAAGACTACACCAAAGACGAGTCGAGGGGAAGAGAAGACCTGCTATTCGTGCAAGAAGGCTGGACATCTTTCCTGGAACTGCCCCCAAAAGAAGAAACCAGAGAAAGGAGCAAGCCTAAGTGTTGCTGGACCTGTCAGCGAACCGGCAGACACAGAAACGACTAGTTTGCATCATTCATTCTCTGCAGAGAATGAGAAGGGTATGAGTCTAATCGCAAACCAATCTTCTGTCATAGAAAGGAACCTCACCGAAGACGGGATGAGTGTCAAGTTAGCCGATGGAGATACCCTGCCACTTCTGTCCGCAGCGGCATGTGGAGAACGCCAGGATAGACTACGAGTCTGCGAAGGTGTCGTCAATGGTACTCTAGTGGAAGTGTTACGAGACACAGGCTGTACTACGGTAGTGGTGAGACGAGATTTGGTGCGAGAAGACCAACTTTGTAAAGAAGAGAAGATTTGTTTATTACTTGACAGGACTGTTCGATCTTTTCAAGTTGCCATTATACAGATTGATACTCCCTACTTCACAGGCGAGGTAGAAGCACTCTGTGTGAAGGATCCAGTCTACGACTTGGTGCTAGGACAAGTGTCGGGAGTGAGGAAATCGGACGATCCTGACCCTGACTGGACACCGCAGAATCATCAGGCGAACGCAGTGGAAACGAGGGAACAAAATAGACAAGCAGCACGGGCTAGACCACCCCTCCATGTACCCAAGCCATTTGATGATGACGTGACTATCGACAGCCTGATCAAAGCCCAAGCCGAGGACGAGTCGTTATCAACTCCAAGGAAGTGTGCAGACACTGGGGAAAAGAAGATCAGACGGCAAGGTAATTCTTCTCGTTTTCTCTACAACAGGGGAGTGCTGTACAGGGAATACGTAGACACCAAGCCTGGAGCCGACACCGTCTTACAAGTAGTGGTGCCTGCCAAGTTCAGAGACCAGGTGATGAGACTGGCGCACGAGTCTATCTTGGCTGGACACCTTGGTGTGAAGAAAACGTTGGAAAAGATACTCTTGCATTTCTTCTGGCCAGCAATGCATGCAGAAGTTGATCGGTACTGCCGTTCATGTGAGCCATGTCAGCGAACTATGCCGAAGGGCAAGGTCAGTAAAGTTCCCCTTGGTTCAACCCCTCTTATTGACGAGCCTTTTCGTAGAGTTGCGATGGACTTAGTCGGACCAATCGAACCAGCTACCAGCAAGGGAAACAGATTTATATTGACTGTCATGGATTATGCTACAAGATATCCAGAGGCAGTGGCACTTCGAAGGATAGATACCCAGATTGTAGCAGAGGCATTGGTCGACATCTACTCGCGAGTTGGTATCCCACGTGAAGTTCTGACGGACAAGGGCAGTCAGTTCACTTCGAACTTGATGAAGGAAGTTAGTAGACTCCTTTCGTTCCGCCAGATGACCACTACTCCATATCACCCGGTGTGTAATGGATTAGTAGAGAGATTCAACGGGACTCTGAAATCGATGCTAAGGAAAATGTGCAAGGAGAGACCCAAGGACTGGGACCATTATCTTAATCCTTTACTGTTCGCTTACAGGGAATCGATTCAAGAGAGCACTGGATTCTCACCTTTCGAGCTGTTGCATGGCCGTTCTGTTCGTGGACCCCCTAGCCATTCTCCAAGAGCTTTGGACAGGCAATGCAGTCGAACTAGAGACGAAGACTACTTATCAGTACGTCTTGGACCTCAAAGTCCGACTGGAGTCAACCTGCAAAGTAGCAAATGGGAGGAGGATCTTGAGATGGGCGTTGGCTCTTCAACCTCGTTCACTGCCATAAAGAGTAGTGAGAACATAGGAGCTGACTATCTGAGCAGAATCCCAGATCCTTAATGGGGTTAAATGTAGACGTAGAGACAGAAATGATTAGCAAGTTTGGGTTTTTTTCCCACTTAATTTTTCTGTTTTGTTTTCCCTCGAGTTTTCAAAACGACTCTTTTAGTTAGCTAAATTATATATTTAATGAAATTAAAGATATAATTAATTTCTTTAAGGAGGGGGAAAATGTCACAAAGTAACCAGGAATTTCAATTGAGCAATTACTAGGGAATAGCATCACTTTCAACCCAAGGGAACAATAGGCTCACAGGCTAGAGTGCTCTGGTTGAATAGGAGAGTTATGTGAATGATGTGTGCTGAGCAGTGGTACCTTGTGCAATGAGCTGTGCATGAGGAATTGTATGTTGTATGAGCTTGCCACTGGGAGAGCAACTTTGGCACTGGTCAAGGCAGGACCTGCGTGCTGAGTGAGTGTGTGAGGAGATGAGATGTGCAGCAAGTAATTTCTTTTGGTTGGCATCTATCCTGAAATCCGGGCAAAACAGGCCAGGACAAAACTTCTCACAGCTCCACATCATGGCTATGACACCAGTAAGTTTCATTTTAGTTATATTTCCCATTAATTAACCCATATTTTCTTGTACAAATTATAAATTCGGGCGGGGCATAGGAATCAAGGTCAGTTATATCATTGAAAACGTCTAAGTTTGCATTGTGGCAAGAAGTCATTGAACTTAATCATTTAATATGTGTATTTTAATTTCATTTTGACCAAAGAAGCCAAAACAGTCAAATTTGTTGAATTGTATACAAGAAAACAATGTGCTTAATTACAGATAGATAATCTTTTAATTTCGTAGATTTTGAAAAAGATTTAGTGTAGCAATTTTGGTTATATTTACTTAGAATTAGTCAACTGAATATAAGATTGTTTAGGATGTTTTTGACTGCTAAGGGAAGATGTGTTATGTATATAGCTTTAACAAAGATTTTACATTTATATTGATGAAATCCAAGGTTTATTTTGACATATTTGTATATATATATATATATATATATATTGGAATATTATCCTGAAAACACGTTATGGATATCTATGCATTTGGAGCATATAAGAGAATGAGGTAAAATTGTGAATATTCATTCTCTGATTAATTTTGGAATTTGAATAATTTTCTTAGAGTTAAACAATCATAAAGATAATATGGAGATATATTTAGAATATAGCGTAAACATTATGCTGTAACTCTTCGGCTGTAATATTGTTTTAACAGTAGTCAGGCAGCTGGGTTCCGGGAATTCCGAGATCTTCTTGGACAGATCGTCTTTACATCTGAGACGAGATCCTTCGTCTGCTGGACAAGCGACTTCTACAACCGAATCCAATGTACGTTATACTTCGAGCAAGCTTTAGGGAACAGGCAACACAACCCTTGAACACATGGACATTATCGAGTCTTCGTGCAACGTCTAGATGAGACAACACGAGCACAGGAAGACATATTGTAAGGAGATTTTGAGAACAGTCGCGGACATTTATTTAAATTGTTAAATACTGCACGTGCTAAAAATTACGATTTTCTAATATTTCCCAGGAGGAAAAGTTTGACTATTTGAGTGAGCTCATTATTTTTTGGACTTTTGGGGTATTTGCAGTACTGCTATACCAAAAGAGGGTAATGGGTTATCTTACTGAAAAGAGTTGACTTTTTTTTTTGTTTTGGTAAATCCTTTACAGTGATATTTACATGTTTAATGCTTTGATTTATCACAAGAATATTTGTGACAGAATGTATGGATCAATTACACTTGAATATATATAGTTTTTGCATATGACTTTATTATACTCGTTGAATTGTCACGTGGAATTTATTCTGAATATATTAGTCAAGTGAAATAAGATGAAATCTGATTAATAAAACATATTTTCAAGATTTGAATATATACCAAGGCGTTGAATTTGAGTAATTATGTTTGTGTAAATTCTAAATCAACCTATCTATATTTAGACAGAACAGTATCTATCGCCAGACATTGCAAAAACAGTGCATAGATCTGACAGTCTTCGCATGTTTTAAATTTGAATGGTGTTAAATGAACACCATCGAGAGTACATGCCTCAATTATTCAACACCAAGGGTGTTGTTTTATTTTAATTCTCCACTGGTGTATGAATTTTAACACCCTGGTTTTTGCAGTGTGGTGAATGAAGAATTTACTGCTCAAGATTTTAGAGAGAATTTTCGGGTGAACAAATCGACCTTCGAATTTTTGTGTAGTGAATTGGAGCCTGTTATCGGGAAACCTACTACAAATTTCAGGGAGACTGTGTCGGTTAGGAAGCGTGTGGCCATCACATTGTGGAGGCTCTCTACAAACTGTGATTATAGGACAATTGGACATTTGTTTGGTGTTGCGAGATGCACTGTCTACATTATTGTTAATGCAACTTGTCGGTCCATCGTAGATGGATTACTTAAGAGATACATATCATTCCCGACAGGTGAGAGGCTACACGCAACCATTGAGGGCTTCCAACAGATGGGATTTCCTCAAGTTGGTGGCGTAATCGATGGTACCCATATCCCCATCCTCGGACCCCAAGAGTACCGAGCCGATTACTACAACCGCAAGGGGTGGTACTCAGTTATTTTGCAAGCTGTCTGTGACAATAACTACAGGTAGGCTTTCTTTTACGTGTCTGTATTCCTAAATGAAAACTCTGCCTTGTTTGCTTGCAAGACATATTTTTTACGCTCATTAACAGGTCAAGGTACATATTTATTTATTTTTTTTTTGTCCCAAATTTTGCTGAAATATTTTCTCACCTATGTTTATTTTTGAATTTCTTAATTTGAAGTACAATGCAATGTATCATGAACCGGTTATCTTTTATAAAGGATATAACCAATCATACTAATACTGTACCTTTATTTTCTTTCTAGGAGTCGGTGGGTCTATAGCGATGAATTACATGTACACAGCCAGCAACGAAATCGCCTGAATAGACTTGTGGAATGATTCAATTATGGCTCTCTATTGCAATAATAGTTATGTCATACTTTTTTTCCCTTTCAGATTCACAGATATCCTGGTTGGATGGCCTGGACGATGCCACGATGCTCGAGTTTTCGGAAATTCTTCACTGTACCAGAGAGCACAGCAAGGACAGCTTTTCCCTGATGTAAGTACATTAATACAGGGTTGGAAAAAAGTTTGGAATATTTTTATTCCAAGAATTATTTCTTGTCTTAAACATATCCCTCGTCATTTTAAGTTCTTCTTTGAGGTTCAAATAAAAGATATGTGTCCCTTTTTAACTTTAAAAGCACAACATTAAAAATCAGGCTTATCACACAGTGCAGAGGTCCACTTGGAATTCGGAAGCGTATATTTGCTGTTTTTGCAAATGTCTAACGAAAAAGTTAAATAATCAGATACAGTTTAATTGCTATACCGAAGTCCTCAAAATGACTGCAAACTGCACGTAGCTTTTTCAAAATTCCACGTGAAGTACAGAAATGTATAACAAGATGTTCAAACACAAATAGAGCAAATCTGACAACATGTGGTTCATTGGTCAGCCGTTGTAACATGTTTAACAATATTACGTAATCTTTGGTACAAGATGGAACAGTAGACTTCATTCAACACAGTTAATCCGATTTGGATGAATTATTCATCACAATAAAGTAGAAACTAGCATTTAAAATCAGACATACTCATCGCCAAAAAAATATTCCAAACTTTTTTCCAACCCAATATAAAGTCGTACTGCACATGTTGAACATTTTTCTGTAGTTTTAGTTTGGTGAGTTTTGCGAGTTAATGGTCGCGAAAATTTTCACCTCAATAAAGGGCTCTACACCATTATAAAACTCCATAAAATTACAAAATTAAGCCCTCTCGAATTCCCAATCTGGTTAAAAATGGTGTATATGGTGTATATAGTCAAATGGAAAGGCTGGGGGAGAAATGGGTAAAATGCTTACAATTTAACTAAATGAAACACTAATGTTTTCGAATATTGAAATTATACTAAATTATCACAAAACCTATCAACACTTATCAATATTTTGTTATTTTTTTTTTGTTCACAGATGACAAAGAAACATCAATGGAGTCGATATCCCAGTTTTGATTCTGGGAGACCCAGCATATCCATTGCAACCATGGCTCATGAAGGGTTTTTCAGATAACGGACGCCTGACAGACGCTCAGCAAAACTTTAATTATCGTTTGAGCTCTGCTCGGATGGTCATCGAAGGAACATTCGGAAGGTTGAAAGGCCGCTTTCGATGCCTTTTAAAGCGATGTGACAGTAGTTTGTCAAATGTTAACATCAGGGTGACAGCATGTTGTGTATTGCACAACATGTGTGAGATGCAGTCGGATGAGCCCGATGCCGAGTGGAGGGATGTTGTGGACCAGCACCAGTATTTGCAACCTCCTCTCCCAAATGGTAACCGAAACAGGCAAAACGGACCCGCAACACCTGCTGCAACAGTTCGCAATGCGCTTGTAGACTACCTTAATCAGTAGGAAAACTAGGAAATACTAACTACATTCTCTTTAAAGAACTAGCATTTCATATTTGCGTTCTTTTGCTCTTATCTGCATCTGTTTATTTATTATGATTCTGTCACAATTTATGCCTCGTAACCATGTGACCACACAAGTTAAACTCCATAATTCTTTTTTAAAAAATGACCGTCTGCATTTCTCACATTTCATTGATGGGTTTTAGTTGGTTTGACCATTCCAAGCAGAGCTCATTGTTGTTGTATTTTGTTTGTAGTCTACTCTTGTTATAAATAAGCTGTCGAGACTATCATTTTCATTTCGCTAAAAAAGTTGTTTATAAACCAACAGGACTGAATCAAGATGGGACCTAATATCTTTTTCGTTATACCAATAATTTTGCTATATCTGTATTGAAAGTAGTCTGTAATGTACAGTCTTTGATTAAAATACTGTTTTGTTTATAAGACTTGTTTTCAAATTCACATTTTCTGAAAGTGTAACTTCAAATGTGGTGACGACTGCAGTTCTGATGGTGCGGGCGATGTTGACCATGGGGATATTGTAGTAAGATGATTGAAATGATGTGTGATGACATCGGTGCCGATGTTTGCAAAAAGACACTGGATGATGGGTGGTGCTGGAAGTGAACATTGAAAAATGGCTGCTCAGTGAACTCTCGTTAAAGTATTGCGATCACAACTTCAAAATATCAAACTTTTTCCCCCCAACAATCACGAAATTTTTCTGAAAATGTTTTATCCCAAATGTATAACAAAACCTGGAATGTACTTGAAACAATACATTGAAATACAAATGTATGCATTCTTCTTAAAGGTATTACATAGTTTTTGCAAGGGTCATTGATTTTGAAAATATGTGTTTTATTCGAATCAGTGGACATTCAGAAGAAGATAACTACCGTTGGCGCGGTCAAAATCGGTCATGGTTCTGAATAGCGCCCTCACCGGCAAAAAATGACAATTTCCTTGAAAATCATGGTTTAACATAAACAGACCATTTTTTTGTTGAAAGATTATGATAAAAGTGTGTCAAAGGAAGATACTCCGAAAATTTCATGGAGATCGGCCAATGAATAACGGGTATATACCGTTAACAACAAAATTATTCATACCCCGTGGAAAATTCTAGTTTTTTGCATTTTTCCTAAAAATGAATGGTTAACTGAATTTAATTGCACATCACTTGAATACATTTAGTTATCATCTGCAAATGAATGCTGTTTCTGGTTTCACCTCATTTGCATAACAATAGAAAAGGTGAATTATCCAAACTGGGTGATGTTCAAAATTATTCATACCCTTGGTGATCTATTGACTTTGTCAATCAGTATGAATCCAGTCCTTGTGATTAATGCTCGTAACACTTTCTTCACACTGTCACAATGCTTCTGGAGGTCTCTACTGAGATATCAGGCCAATACCTGGTCTCCAATGGCCCAATCTCCTTGAGGATGTTGTCCACACATGCCATCACCTGGTCTTCAGGGGATTCGATGGATTTAAAGCAGATTTTGTGTTTGCAGGTGGTGTAGTTTTAGACGTCATGAGGATAGGACTATGATATTGATATTTTCGTTAATATTCCTTACATTTTAATGACAATTCTGTATCTAAGTTGAAACAAAGCACTCTTCCTGGAGAGACTTCCCTAGAGGCATTCACTGTTGCACTGTCAAGGGAAGGTATTTCCTGATACTTTTGTTCCATTATTATTAAGAATGTTTAGGGAGGCCATGGTAGTTGTCTAAAGGTTGGATGGTGCCAATTTTATCAGTTTATTCAGTTACACTGATTGACACATTTTTGATATGGACACCTGCAAGTGGGTACTCTAGTGAAGCTTAAAATACTGATCTTTATGTTACAGTGCACTGTCAAAGTGGTAGAATTTTGTGCACTGCAGCTGGTAACATGGAGGGCATATGGTATAAATTTGGTTTACATTCATTTTGATATCAAGGATTGTAGCTTTCATACCAAAGATACAAAGAATATACCATATGAAGATTGATATACAGTAACAGTCAATGTGGGATGTGTATGGTATTCAAAGGTTACATACTGTTATTCATGGTGACCTGACATTAGAGTCATGAAATGACTTTAATATCACCAACATGGCCTTCCTGAGCACTCTGATTAAGAATGGGGCCAATGAATAAAGGTGAACCCTCCCACAGGCAGTGCAAAAGGGAAGGGCTCTTCAGGAATGGTGCTTTGCCTCATAAGTAGATACAGAATTTTCATTAAAATGCATGGAATAAATGAGCGAAAATTTCAATATCATAGTCCTGTCATCATGAAGTCGATAACTGCATCACCTGTAGGACACAAAATGTAATGAACTCCCTGAAGGTCAGGTGAAGGCATGTGTGGACACATCCTCAAGGAGATTGAGCCATTGGAGAACAGGTACTGGCCTGATATCCCAGCAGAGACCCCTCCGGAAGCCTTGTGACGGTGTATTGCAATAAAGTGAATTACAAGCATTAATCACAAGGATCGGATTCATACTGATTGGCAAAGTCAATAAATCACCAAGGGTATGAATAATTTTGAACATCACCCAGTTTTGATAACTCACCTTTTCTATTGTTATGCAAATGAGGTGAAACCGGAAACGGCATTCATTTGCAGATGATAACTAAATGTATTCAAGTGATGTGCAAGTAACTTCATTTAACCATTCATTTTTAGGAAAAATGCAAAAAACCAGAATTTTCCAAGGGGTATGAATAATTTTGTTGTTAACTGTATATACTTCGCAAATTTTTGGTGATTTCAGGATTTATCGGGGGTTCCGATAAAATATGATAAAAAATTAAATACATGTATCTCGAAAATGCAACAAAATTAATCCGAACGGTATGGGGGTTTGATTGTGTACCCCAAACGGAGTTGAATAACAAAAAATGGACAAAATTTATTTTTTGACCCTACCAAAACTATACAGTACCTTTAACAACTTATGTTTTTGTAACACACAAACATTACATTTGAACACATCTGCACTGCACTACACAGTATTATACTATTAATACATGGTTGGGAGTGTGTTGGTGCGATCTGACAACACAAAGGTTTTTATCGTGGTGTCCAACACACACTCGGCTTGCGCCTCGTGCGTATAGTACACCATGATAAAAACATTTGTGTTGCCAGATCGCACCAACGCACTCCCAACCATGTATTAATAGTGTGCCTGCTTGAACGGGATCACGCAAAAAAAAACACATCAGACTCGATCGGGTTTCTACGGGAGTGTCGTATAGTTTAATTTGTCTTTCATTAGCAGTTCCATCGCAATTCACTCCGTGAAAACTGTAACAGAGAATGATACACATAGAAGCATGCAATTAATACATGTGTTCACATACTGGCATAAATGAATGAATGACTTCATGTGTATGCATAAGGAGGTAAATGTATAGAACTGTTTGTCCTAATAAATGCATCTTAAATCTTACAACGCAGGATCTGACTCTTTACTTGTGTGTATGTTTGCATTTTATCTAAATCAACCCTCAGCTTTGTTTACGGTTTTATCAGTCTAAACCCTTGCATATAATTAAATGCACTCAACTTTAAATCCTGTACTAAGTCAATACGCAACTCTTGTGTTTGCATGCAGTTAACATTGAAATACACTGTAGGTTGTTAGGTTAAGTTAGGTTGGCATTATTGAATCTATATGAAGTGTGCCACACCACCTGATAATTATTCATAATTTATCTATTTATGATAAATTGTTTCTTTTCAGTCAACTCTATCACTATCAGTGACACCTACAATATATAAATGAATGGGAATTTCTTGTCCCAATTAACCTAACATAGGCTTCTAACTACCTTGAACAGACCCTTTAAATGGTCATAATCCTTTAGTTTAAACATACTTTACTATTAATATGCACACAATAATCATTAATGCTAAAATCGTGCATCTTTCACCCTAAATCAATATTACTTATTTCTTTATGCATGAATGAATATTCACAACTATAAATCAGAGTTGCCAAGTATCATCAAATGTTTCAGCATTAATGGCTGAAAGCTGTTACCAATCATGATAAATGAACCTGTAATAGCACTATGAATTGAGAAAATTTACATACAACCTTCAGAGTTCTTCTCATATTTAGTCAGAACAATAAATTCAGTAATTGGGTATACCTGGCAGCCCTGATATGTACAATCAAATTCTGTAATCATAAGAACTTATTTCAGTTATCTAGGATTTTACCCAGAATATTAGCAAGTGATTATTGCATAGTCGTGTTCGTACATCGAACTGGTAAACTGACACTGTACATTTCGGTCAAGTGAATTTGATACACATGTGCCATTGACCACAATACATTATACAGACCCCTATGGATCTTGCCACCTTTCCAGTGTGCACAAAAAATAGCCAATTTATACATATATAGAGACATACTTTCATAATGATCATAAAATGGTTAATTACTGGCCTCCGTGCCTATATGAACTGATGTTGGTGATCTACCAGAATTCAGGATTCACAAGATAATCCTGAGTTTTCCCATAGCAAACAAGACAAGTTGCTCATTACTGCATCTTGATTTTAAGTCTCCGCAGATGGCGCTGTTAAATCTGTATATCTCGTAATTTGCGAGATTAAATAAATTTATCAAACTTTTACAAATAGTATACCATCAAACTACGAGTTGTTATAAAAGATTCGATAATACATGAAGTATGACAAAAAAGGGGACAAATTAAAAACTATACATGTCAATACATCTGCATTGCACAGAACTCTACTCTTCTATCAAAATATGAGTTGTACTAAAGTAGTTGAGAATACATGAAGTAACACTAAATAATGTGTGGCTTATGTTTATTGCAAATGAGCCGGAAAGGCAAGTAGGTATACAATGTATATATATTTTAAAATCTAATCAAAACACTTAAGAATGTCAGATCTACACTACTACTTTTAAACTATCTAAACACAAATAGTGATTAACATAATCATGAGGCAAAATTGAATTTATTACACACAGCGACAAAGAGAAACAACGTTCCATCTGCATAACTCTACTAGTAGAAATAACTCTCAAAGGTATTTTGAAGATAAACATAACTGAATTGAAAACAATTTCTAACATCGCCGTATCAACAATACTTATGTGCACAAGTGTACCATACTTTAATTTGATGCTGTAATTCGTGCAACAATGCTGATTATCTATACACAAACTTTTGTTACACTCTTTGGCTTAAACTGTGACAGATAAAATCGTTTAAGAAAATTTTTGATGGATAATATCACTGAATATCAGCATCTTATTTCAGCCATCATACTGTTTATAACACTAAATACTGTATGTAACAACCTCTAATCAGTTAACTGTACTTAGTCTGTTACACTAACAAAACCAAAAGTACTGAATAATTTTTTACTATTCCCACCACCAAATGGAAGTCTTACATTACAAGAATGCATGTAAAAATGTAAGAATAAATTTAAAAAATAATAGCTGTAAGTGAATGGCATAAAAAAACAAGGTGAGGATCTTCATGGAATATGAAACTAATAAATACATGTACTATCATTTTTTGTTAAAGCTAAAATGTAGTGTTGGTAGATTTTAGATATTAGTTCATTTATGTATCATTTTGGCTGCCCGATAAAAATAACATTCTGTGAAAATTTAAAGTCAAAGTCGGTTGAAAAATATCAAAGATTCCTTGTGCGATCAAGCCGGACGATTGATTTCAATTTCAGTGATTGTTGGTTATGGGGAGGCAATCAAAATGATACATAAATGAACCAGTATTTAGATGGTGACCAAATTCTTTCCAACACTAAGTTTTAGCCTTACGAGAAGTATGATATACAGTTAGAGGGGCGTGTATCTTGGGCCACTACCAGCCTGGTCCCATAGCGAATATGAGTCAGGCTGTCCCGGCATGGTCTCTGTGTTGCGCTGCATGGGGCCATTTCTGAACATCGGAGTCTGAAATGCCGAGGCGGCAACCTGCAACATCTGCAGCTGATGCTGCCTGTCACGCTCTCTTTCCCTTTCTTGAAATTCTCTGTCCTCGCGCCTCCTTCTTTCCTCCAACTCTTCCCTATTCCTCAATTCGCCGACTCCTGATCCATGATCCGCATCTGTTTCCCCATCCACTCGAGTGATTGTTGCAGCTTACTTTTCTTGCGTTTTGTACCTGTAAGGGGGGGGGGGGGGTGTTACGAAATATAAAAATTAAATTGAAACTTTAAAAAAAATTGTATATACACACACACACAGGAATTTCTATACTTTGAAGTAAAGAGGAAATATTCTTGAATCAATGACAATGTGCAAAATGAAGGTGGTAAAAATCGCTAACCACATTGCTGTCAAAGAGAAAAATGGAAACATCATTTTTGAGATCTTACGGGAAATTTCCATCCATATAAACTTTGATTCCCCTAAATACATATTTCATCTTTTAAAACCTTATTTTCGTTACGTAAAGAAACGGGCTACATTGTAATTGTTCTTAAATCAAAACAGTTAACATGTTTGCCTCTTTAACTTACCTTTTGATTTGGCTGTGCGTGGAGTACTCTGACCTGCTATCTCCTCTGGAAAAAAGTCGCCAACTGAAAGAGTAATATAGGCAAAAAGTTTAATTCATGGATGGCGAAAATGGCCGTGCGAAATCAAATAATTTAAAATCTAACTTACATTAACTGAATCCACATTATTTCGCAGAAACTACTTTTCAATAGAATTTTCCCCTTCTCAGATTATAATGTATTACTTTCTTCTATTTTTTAAAATTTTTTTTAATTTTATTTATTTATTTATTTATTTATTTATTTTTTATTTTTTTATTTTATTTATTTATTTATTTTTTATTTTTATTTTTTTTTTATTCTTATTTTTATTTTTTTTTTTTTTGGGGGGGGGGGGTTTGTTCAGACAGTTATCAGATTATTCTAGCAAAATGAATGCACTGCTTACCTATTTCCGGTGGTGTTTGTGGGGTTGAATCTTTTTCAGCCTCACTTGCACTGTCGGTATCATGGTCACTGCCATGGTCATAGAGTTCTTCCTGCATGTTAGTATTTTCAGCATCATCTGCAGTTCCTGTAGTTGCTGGAGGTGCCTCCAATTCGACGGATGCTATTACGGCTACAGGCTCCGTCTCTGGCCTTCCTCCCAGAATTTCTTCCAGCTCATGGTGATACCGGCATGTTTTGCGTCCCCGTCCGGATGTCCGATTATTGTCCTCGGCTTGTCGGAAACTCTCCCTTAACTTTTTCATTTTGTTCTTCACTTGAGTGGCGGTCCTTTCATAACCACTCTCAGCCATCATCTCCATTATCTTCCTCATGACTACATTGTTGCTCACCGTCCCGTCTAGCTGATCCTGAATTTGTTGGTCCTTCCATATTCCTAGCAGACACAATGTCTCCTCCTCACTCCACGAGTTCCCACGGCTTGCCATTTTACTGCTACTGAATGTCAATAAATCTGAGAAAACAAAATATTTTAATTTATCAGTTACATCAACAATACAGGCTAGGTAGACTGTTGATCTATATCATGAATAATTATTGCAAATGTTTGAAGAAATTATTACAGATTTATTAATAATTTCAATATGGCTAGAAATGTACAATTAAACAGGGGAGCACTGAAAAGAAAAATTGCTGTGAAACCCAAACAACAAAAAAGGAGTAAACAAACAAAAATTGATCTAGATCTATATATCAGGAGTAATTGTTCTAGTTTGTGCCTACGTGCCTGTTTGCGGTCTCCAGGCCATCCAGCTGCTAAAAAAATCTGACCAATTGCTAGCAGACCCGTAACTTACTTCTCAACCGAGTTACCGGGTTGCTGGCGGTTTCTCAAATTTTATCAGCGGGAGACCGCTGGCCCTGCTGCAAACGGGTGCCTGGCCGCAAGGGAAAATCATTTAAAGGGGAATTAACCTCAAACTATAAATGTGCTCATATTCAAAGATGTAATCTATTCCTTCTTGTTGCCCAACGTAGTTTTGCATTAAAATATACGAGATGGGTATAAATCAGGATTTTCTCAGCAAGATTTATCGTCTGCTAGCGATACCAGGGGGCTGCCATTTTCTTGATGTGTACATAAAGATATTTTTAATCCGAATGCAAAATTGTCTTTCTTCCTGATACAAAATTCCATTTGAGATTTAAAATATTTAACAGATATATACATATATTCTAAAAACGAAAATGTGTTTTATATTTTTTGAAAATGTGATAGTTTTGTTTAACTTACATTGGGTTTAGCCTTTAGGTATGGTTTAGGTGTCGAATCAGCAAACAAAAATTATCTTACCGAAGTTGATCGACGAAATCTTTCGAACGAAACAGCACAAGAGATGAACGATGATAATTGAATTTAAATAAACTAGACCTGACTTTTATTTACACGGACAAACTTTGGAAATCTCAGCAGAAAAGACAACAAAGCAGGCCTACAACGCAACGCTCAAGTATGACGTCATATCCGATGATGTCATGATATGATCGCTGCACTTCCGGGATCGCATTTGGTACCGCATGGAGTTCTGTGATTTGGGCCCGCGTGCGTTTACAGTGAAAGAAGGACGGGCCGAGACTACCTCCAGAGCTGGTCCAAATGCGCGGACGCTTTTGGTACCGCATTTGGCCTTTTGAGCGTTTACAGAGAATTAAGTTTAAGCCGGGCTCCCCCCATGCATGACCCTCAGAAGGTTTTTACTATAATTATTACTGTTTATCCTCAGCACTGGAAGAGAATCCATCAAAGAAATCTCTGGCACGAATAAAAACAGACTGCTCGAAATAGATTTTAAATATAAAAAATGCAAGCGAAGATATGTTAATAATAATAAGGATAAAGATTACAGCCATGCACACTGTGGTGTGGCTAATGGGGACACGGGGGCTCGCAGGGCACGTGCCCCCCGCCCCCTATATAATAGCGTAAAAGAAAGAAATGAAAAATGAAGAGAAAGAGCTAGAAAGAAAGGGGAGGTTTAGGAAGGCAATGTGAAAAGAAGGAATTATGGCCCATTCCACACGATACCCTCTTGATCCCTTTGTTCCCTCACATTTCATAGAACGCGGACAAGCCCCTAACTAACTAACAAATATATTGAAACAATTTAAAAACATACGTGCCATCAAATGTATTTCTAATACTTATTTATTACCTTTATGTTATCCATTTTGATAATATCTCGATGTGCCTGATTCACTTTAGTTTTGTGGTGTTCTTTGCTTCAATGGCGGACCAAGTGGATAATGAGCCCGTACATCCCCCAACCTCTTTGGACGAAAATAAACATGGAAAATATGATTTATGTCCCCTCCGCCTTGCCTCTTTATAAAATATTTAATACGAAACAGGCATAAACAAATTGAAATGAAAAAATGAAAATTTTAAAACCTAATTTGCCATTTCGTATATTATTGGGGGAATTGTTTTCCCCTTTTGACAATCCTGGATCTAACCCTATTTTGCTTTGCGCTTTTTTTATGTCTCATTTCCGATTTTAAAAGTTTAGATAATTATATACATATAGCTAATAACTGTATTCATTCTTACTTTATGTAAGTGTAATAACTTTGCATTTTTTTGTTGTGTTAACTATCCTTACAGGATACATGTATGTTGGGGTCTTGTTTCGTTATAATCGCTGTAATTTTTTACTGTTTCATTCTCTTCCTTGTATTCCTTATTATCTCGTAACATGAATTACTACACTCTCTATTTCAAGGTCCCTTTCTACTGTTCTCTTTATTTTCAAATCGATCAAACTCCAAGATACGGCGAATAACTCTTTATTAGCCACACCCCTACCAAAGAAAAACTGCATAAAATGCGGGGGAGGGAACCCAGATTCATTTCTAGAAAAGTATAGAATCCTGTATCTTTTGACGCTTTATGTTCTTGCCTCATTCTTATATTTTCCGATATTAGCTAACATGTATTTTACAAGAAAAGTTACAAAATAAAGAGTTTTATAATAAAGCGTCTGAAAAAACTCTCGTAAACTTCGCTCCCCATTTTTCTTTTGTCCCTACTCCTAAAAAATGAACAAAAATGCATTTTTACATTTTTGCCATTGACACACTTATACTCGCATCCCACGATCGGACTTTTGTTTATTAAAAAAAAGGGATATAAAGATATGAAAATCAGACTGACTTTTTCCATATGTTATCTATAAGATAAAAAGGAAATTAACGTTTTGGCTCCGCATTTATCTTTTACGTCAATGTATTACATAAAAATGGATTTAGATACAGTGCTGGAAAATATTATATGAAAACAACAAAAATACTATTTAAACATTCGGAGATCTATGATAAGAAGAAAAGGGCATTTTTTATTTTTTTGTGATGATATTCATAACATCATAATTGAATTGATTGCATTGTATCGATTTTCTGTAATATGTTTTTATGGTGGAAATAAATGACTGATATTTTCATTTTACACAAATTTGTGATACGCCTCTTTCACTTGGTCACAAATAACCCTCAAAATATTGGTTAGGAAAGTTTGCAGCATACATTGTATTTTTCAATGAGTATATCGAATCAAGCATTATGCAAGTTATAATAAGAAAAGTGCATGGGGATAAAACACAATCGAATATATATCAATACATCATGGTTTACACCTCAATTGACCTATTTTGAGGAATTTGAATTGCGTGTCTTCAATGTAAAATGACCCTTACTTTCAATATGGAGCCTATACTGTGTGTTTATAAAAGTATGCATTGATAAAGGTCATGGTGATTCTTCTCCCTTTTATTATTTACCAGAGAACGACCTTTGACAATACTCCTATCATGGTCAAATTGACCAATTTAGCTCATCATTCATGAATGGACCATTGATCTGCTCTTCTCAAAATGAAGCGCTTATCTCAGCTGAGTGGACCATGCCGGCCCCACCCTAATAAGAGGAACAAAAGAATGCCAAAGCAACTACTATTAAACAGGAAGATTAGCGTCTTCAAAGAAGAGGTCAATCTACTGAATACATGACAATACAAAGAGCCACTCGGGCCTACGTTTATGAGGGCATGTAGCTATTTTAAAGCATATAATTATGTTTGCAAAAAAATATATAGCTATCAAACCCCAAGCGGTCTTGGTTTTAGGCGGAATATGAAATGTTCATATTTCATGTTCTGAAAAGCGCCCCTTATACCCTTATCTCTATCTTTTCCTACGGAAGGATACCCTTGTCTTGAGTAACTCCGGCGGAATAGACATAAATATGAGAATTTTCCTGTGAAGAAGGTTCCGCGCCAATGTTGAAAAAATGCCAAGCAACATAAATACAAGTTCCTTGCATTTAAACAGAAGGATTTAAAAAACAACATTATCTTCGTTATCATCATTACTACTAATCATCCTTGTTAGCAGTCATCACCATTATATATTTATATACATGTCATATACAAAACTCTTCAATGAAACGAGAATTAACAAAGTTTTATAGACAAAATAATATTGGTTGAACGAGACCAAAGATGGAGACGAACACATATAAATGAAATTCAGTACAGCCATTTAAATGTTTATTCTGATGACTGAGATTTGTGTCAAAAGGATAATAAACACAGCACGCATTGCCTATTTGAAAGCTTTAATTAAATGCGCCTTTATAATTTATTCCAGATTCTGTCATCCGCTGTAAAAAAAAAAAAAAAAGTGGGGGGTTTTATACTGCAGATACTGCAACATCACTTTATGACGATAACTTGATTTGGTCACTCAGCTGTAAGCCTACATCAAAATCAACTTACAACTCACACATTTTTGTCTTATAAACATCTTGATTTATTTTTAAAAAATACTGTGCCGCATTGAGAGTCTTTACATTTCTTTATTTTGGCCTTGTCTATTTTTTCTGAATGATCATGATTATCTCCCCTCTCCCAAAGTATTATTTTGTTCCAATCACTGTCATTCATTTAGCTTTTTCCCAGTACAATTTATATATATATCAAATATGCATAAACAATTTTAATTTTTTTTTTTATTGATACAGCAACTACATAGGAAAATGAGGTTGAAATAGAGATGGATGGATAGAGAAAAATAAACGAATGGAACAAGAGACAAAAACTAAAGCAAATAATTACGACAAATTATGAGAAATGAAGTGGAAAGTGAATAGGATTATTTTTGTCTTATTGAGTAACATAATGTTCATCTGAAAATGCAATTCCCTGAATGGGCCTATACCTGTTTGCATATTAAAAACAAGGATTTTCGAGTGATCATGTCACAATGTTGGTCATAGAATGCGTTGGAAACTCACGGTAAAATGTATGTTTGTAGAGGTGTCGTGGTCTAGTGGATACGTCTCGGGACTGTGGATCACATGGTTCGCGGTTCAAGTCCCGCCGCGGCACTAATGTCCTTTGGCAAGGTATTAATCTACATTTGCCACTCTCCACCCAGGTGTAGTAAATGGGTACCTGGTAGGAATTTATTCCTTGAATGATTTTAGCGCATCGGAATAGGTTACCTAGATAGATGGCGCGTTATAAATGTCTATTATTATATTATTATGGCCTATATGACTCGCGTAATAATAGGCCAAGCATTCAGCAGACGACAATAAGGCCAATGAATGGATAGCAATCAAACCGCGCGTGCGACGGCGCTTATACGCAATTTGTGTTGTAAGTGTATGGAATTAAAAGGAAGGAAGCGGAGCTTCAACAAAATAAGACGGCTTTTCCCCTCTAAAATAACAAACCTTATATTTTGTTTCGATGAACAAAACTTATATTTCTAGAAGGAGAAAAGTCTGACCTTTCATGTTTACATGAATGACGAAAATTACGAAAATTACGAAAATGACCGAGGTGCAATGAGCAATCAAAGTAGAAAGCACCGCCAAATTTCCCATTACCGGCAATGTAACCGAAATCGCTCCGTCACAGCGAGAACAATCGCTGTGCGCGGGCTCGCACTCGAAGAAACAAATGTGCATCGATTCAGTCATGACTTTCCATTCAGTCACGACTTCATGTTTGCTTGTTACCTGCAGTACAAGGTGACCATCGATTAGTCACTTCACCAAATATAGATGAGTACGATTGCAGAGATCAATGGACACACATCCTTTGTTATGGTAATAAGTAATAAGTCCATTATGGTAATAGATTGGTCAAATATGGATCATGTGGGGGTACATGTTGTAAGACGCACGTAGGCTCCCACACAGACCTCGCAAACTTGAATGAATTGAAACATGATTTCAACTGAATTAACCCCTTCCATGGCACCAGATTTTTGAGTAATTTTCAAAAATGAACTTTCAATAATTAAATATTAAGTTTTAATGATTTTTTTTTTCTTGAGCAAACTGGACAAAGGAATAAACATTATATTGAAGGCACAGTTTTCAGTATGAGGAAGAATTTTCAAGCCATTCTGAGCCTAAACAAAATGTTCAACACTCCAATATTTGGGCGGGATTTGCCGCCCAAGGCATGGCAGGGGTTAATTAAGGTATCTTTCAGCCTTACATTTTTATAATTGTATTTTGCTGAAAAAGAGGGGCAAAAATGCGCATACTACAAAGTACAGGAAGTGTGGAAAAAGAATAGTCCCACTAACTTTCATTTTACCGAAAGAGCTTGTTATGGAATGTGAGCGTTATGGAAAATAAAAACATGAAAAATAGTGATTCTGCACTCCGGGTCGACGAAATACTTAGAGATGTGAGCAAAAATATAGAGGAAGAAAACGGCACAAAGTCACGTGAATAGGACACATGATAACAATAATATTTCCAAATAAGAATAGAAAGGAGGCTCTCGACAAAACGTTTAAAGACTTATCTGACCTTTAAAATGTAAAAAATCGCATGACTGGTTTTGCTAAATGTACTCTCAAAACGTTGCAGAAATTACAAGGATAAATAGATCCATTTGAGGGGCTCAGGCAAATGTATGACCAGCAGTATCATGAAAAAAAAACCGGACTGTACATGTTTATGACTTTTAATGAGCACAAAGGAGAGGGCAATTTGCTTGTTTGGGGGAATAACAAAGGCATCTAAAAATGCTCCATGAATGTGAAAGAATCAAGTGACACATTGACACCAATCATCCAAGGATCACGGCGTTGTTGATCTAAATATTTAAACTTCAATTCACATTATGGTCCAAAAGGAGCAGGACCCATTGATCTGGATAGGATTAAGATCAGTGACCGGACCAGTGCTGGTATATACATGCGGGTCTCTATCTCAAGGCTAGTCTCCGTGTTACGGTTCTATGGTCCAGTGAGCGTGCGCTCCCGTGAGCAGAAAACGTGAGAACTGGAGACAAAAAAACAGACTTCAAACAAAAACTTGATCAGACCAAAGACAGGTCTCCGAGAAGGAAGTTAGCATTGTGTTATTTACTTCACACAGAGCCAATTATTACATTTGTGTAATATTCGTTATGTTGGGACTGGAACTCTAGCAACCAACAAGACCAAACCACCACGTAGGCTCTAGATGAACGTCACAATCGGCGAATAACGATTTATTCATCTTCGCATCTGGATTTGAACCAATTATTGCAATGCTGAGCTGATACTGGACATGTGCAATATTAGGTGACCTCCGGGACCATTGTCTACACGTAGGTCTCACAGCTTTTAGCGATCTCATCTTCGTTCGGGAACATTATAGCTTTGCACTGGTCATCTGATCTACAAAGGTTCAAAAGGAAGCAATCTCATTCTGGAAAAGAAAAAAAAACTGACTTTCAATTTTTTTTTAACGAAATAATGGTCCGCATAATTATGAAGTTGAAATAGAGAGAATAAACATAATTATAAGTTGTAGGTGACAGAAGAAGGCATTGGAGTTGTGGGTGAACACCGACTGATTCAGTCTGGAAGATTGGACAGTAATTAAGTCCGAATCAAGGAGAGGAAGAAACAGTTGATTACAGAAATCCATGAAATAATTCGTATGATAAACTAATCCAAATATGTATTTTCACCAATAAACTTTTGTCTAAAAGAAATTAGATCTGAAATTTCGTCAAGAATATTTCAACTTCAATGTACTACCTGCTTGAGATGGAGCCGCTATTTTGGAAACATCTTTTAGGAGGGTTTCTACTCGTGTGTTGGTGGGGGAATGCGTCACATGCTTACGAGGTAAGTTAGTCCATTTTGTTGTGCAGAACTGATTATACTTCATAAAGACTTAGGTCTTGGTTTTTCACCTGAAGACCAAAAGATAATTGATTGACATGTCCGAGCATGCATGTACAATTTTACCACAAACATTGAATGCACCAGTAAACCATTTCAGTCTGCATGCACATGTTTACCTGTTTCCCAAATCTATTCTGTATGGCGCAAAACCTCACGGTGTGTTTAGTATAATCTCTCTCCCTCTCTCTCTCTCTCTCTCTTCGTTTTGTCCGTAAATTTGGTTTTATTTTTCTCTTTGTCGATAGTGGGTATTGACCTGCTTGTTGGTTTTCTTCAAACAATGGCCAGTTGCATCGATTTTTGTTATCACAATTTCGTTTTCGGTGCATCAGTATAAGAAGAAAGTAAATTAGAATAATGAGACATTGGAAAGTTCACCAGGCACTTCATTAAAATGTTGAATTCTTGAAAGAAACACGGACGTTGTGAGAAATCAAGGAATGCAGAGACCCTCAGTCGATCGGGAATCGAACCTTATCCTCTTATAATGCCTTAACCACTCTACCATGTGGGGTTGAGTTGTACTGATTCGGCTATCATCGGCTCATTGCCTCCTAAACACCTTCGTAGTTCATTTATTCCCTTTTATGTTATGGACATGTGATTACTGAACAATCCCAAGCCTAATGCTGAACAGATATAAATATGGATTCAAGGTGGATTTCTTTATTATAATTAACTTTGATATTACTGTAATTTGACATCGGCAACGTTCCCAGGTCAATGTACATAATGGAAAAAAAGAAAAGGACGAGAGAAATAATTTACATAGGTATTAGCTACTTTTCCCCTGTTTTGACTTCCTTCTTAGTGCATCTCTTGTAATGTAATGTTAATTATATTTCTATGAAGACTTTTATCCTTTTCTCTAATTTTTTCTTTGCCTGACCATGCAATAAGAACGGAACAATAAAAAAATGATCTACACAAACTCTTCTCAAATAAACAAAAGTTAAAAAACACAGACAGTAATGGAACGTCTGATAAGAAATAAAATAACAAGGGCAGACGTATGAAAGGGATTAGCGGACCGGGTATTAGGCAATGGTGCATACAATCCGATCTCCTTGGTGTGAATTCCAATTGTAAATATCGATAAGTCGTGCTCTGATACAAGCACCATTCTTTGTTCTTTTTTACACCAGATCGAATAGTGCGTGGGTACGAATGGGGCTTTGGATCGTAGAACTAAGAACAAGTTTATACCATGATTGTCTTTTGTTTCCATGCAGGGTTGACAAATCGATGATTCCGCTTGTAGAGTCGTGGACCTACTCGTGTGTTATCGCCCAGACCGAATGCGTGCCAGCGTGCCGCATACTCGTATAATCCTTGGGAAGTCGGATAGAGATGATCTAGATCTGTTCAACTCTCCTTTGTCTTCATATCCTTCAAAAATTCAATTAAAAAAACTGTGGAGCATGTTTTTCCGAGCTTACCCCCCCTCTTCTCCTTACACGTCCTTGATCTACTTTGCTATTAACAACATCAAATCAATGGTAGATTGACACGTTTAACACGCTTGATTCAGCACTTATAATGTTGCATTCAGCATGTTAAAAGTGTTAATCTAATGGTCACACCTTGATCATTTTTAAACGGTGATATAACATTTTAGTTTTGAGAGTGTAATACTCTTACGCGCTCTCTCGTTCTCTCTTTCACATTTCCTCTCTCTTTCTGTCTCCCCTCTCTCTCTCTTTCAGTTTTTTTCTCTCTCTCTGTCTCTCTCATGGTTCAAGAGTTATTTCCACATGAATTTGAATACAAGATACCAGTTCAGACAAGATTACACGTACCTTGACGAAAAACCGCTCCCCCTCTCTCTTTCCCACTCATAAATAATATATATATATGGAGAGAGATGGAGAGAGAGAGAGAGAGAGAGAGAGGGGGGGGGGGGGAGATTCGATGTCTTTATCTAATTTCTCCGATATCATTATAAATATATCTTCTTTACATTCTTGCCAATTTCTCATTCAGGGGGCCTCTTTCGCTTGCCCAACATAATTATTCATTAAATCAGTTCCTAAAAATAAAATGTTCAAAGTTGTCTTCAAACAATCTTCAGTGACGAAGTAAGTCTGCCGCTGTTTGTGAGTAATAGTTGTAACCCCACCTGAAAATCACACTGTACCTTTACTTCCAGATCACACAGCTGTACAAAAACAATTCCTTTTCATGATACGCCATCACTAAGACTACTAAAATATACCATTTTATTGACCTGCAGGCACTTTAAATCATTACTTCTTTTTATATGACTTTTGAAACAAAGGTTGTTCTTGACAACCCTTGTCAGACATAGCAACAAGTAATTGTAGTTCATTCATTAATAACAGGTTAATGGAATACCTCGTTACTAGGTATACAAGTAATATATGCAAACTGGATTCCAAGTATTGTAGTTCATTCATTAATAACAGGTTAATGGAATACCTCGTTACTAGGTCCCCAGGAAAGAAACATCCATAAATTTGAATCACTTAGTAAACAGGTCTGTTGATTCGTGACATTGGACACTTCAAAAGCATGACCAATTTATGCTCCCGTCACGTAGCCTAATTCAATTGTAAGTGCACGTGAAATGATTAAGCTCACTTTTAGCTCTAGTAGTCACAGCCATGACATTTTGCAGTTCAATGAATAAACCTACATATACCCTCTACTCCGTGTCGAGAGTGGCAAATTACATGATTTTACTTCCAGACTCTTTTTACCATGGAGGTTTAGCCTACGAGCCGTGTATTCATCATCAGGAGACTTTTTTTTTAAATTTGCATGCAAATTGATGTACTACCATGGGATACTCGTTGAATGAGTGAAATTTAAAAAAAAAAGAAAATCGTTGTCTCGAAAACAAAATACGGATTGTTTTAAAGAGAACAAAAACTGTTGTTTACCTGCCATAACCTTGGATAATTGGTCACTCAGACATCTAGTTGTTCTATTTTTAGACATTTTTTTTCTTCCATGCTACTTCTTTTAAATGTTTGTCTTCACATGTACATGTGTTTGTCGTTCAACGAGGACAAGAAGGGGTTAAGAGCAAGTTTTGTAATTAGTGAATCCTATGTTAACTATTATTGGCCGTGGTCATGGTGGAGGTGACTCAGTGCTTCATTATCGAAATAATACTTGCACGTGAGTAGTAGCATTCCCTATCATAACTTGCTTTGTCCCTCCTTGTCATTCAGCCATTCGCAGTTGTCATTGAAAAGGGTCTCCTTGGGTCTATAAAGACGGAAACAACAAGGAGTACAAAAAAGATTGGACACTCTGCTTTCCTTGTTCACATATATAAGCCTTTCCACGTGCACCATTGTTTGGGAGGGCACCAGTTTTCCCCTCTTTTGGTATTAACGGATTTGTTTTCAAGGTTTTACTGAGCACGCACACAAACAAAAACACGGTGAACGCGCTTTCTTTGTCGCTCTTCAAAAGTTCTAACTGAATGATACAAATGCGTTGTAATGGATTACACATTACACCTAGGACTAATCCCCCCCCCCCCCCCACTCAGTATTATTTTGGGGTACGCGTATGCTTGTTCCCTCCGTTTGAAAGCACCCCCCTATCTCAGGGCTGCCAAAATTTCTGAACCCCCCTATCGCGGGCTTTGCGCGGGCTTTTCCTGCCTTGGAGACCCCCCTAAATTCAGAACACTGCTCAATGTACCCCCTATCTCAGGTGAGCTCTCATTCCAACCCCAGTATCTCATGACAGACACCAACCCCCTCCCAAGTAGGCTGTCATTACAATGTGTTTCTACTTTTCAAAATGAATGAGCTATCAAAACTAGCAGGAATTTCAGGAATTTGATCCTGGGATTTGATCAATTTTTCAAGTGACGTATTGAGGTCTCCTTGGAATCACAGGATACGAATTTTCGGAGAAAGTTTCACTTTGTATACATGCAGAAAACCATGATATTGGGTATAACTACATCGCCTTAGTTTAAGTTTTCTCAAGGAGTTATCACAGAACCTTGGTTTTCTAGTTATTTTGAGTTGTAGGCCTATAGAATTGCAACTATTGAATGTTGTACGGCACAGTACTTACCAGATAAGCGTCTAACATCTTGTTTGACTGCCACTTAATTGCCCTGTAATTGGTAACAGACAATGTCGATCTATCGGGTGATTTGTTATGAGCTGGTATTTCTGGGGAGCGTTTCATCAAGCGTTTTGTCAGTGATTTTTACTGACAAATTTGCTCTCAGCCAATCAGATGCAAGGATTTCAGTACCTTATAACAGTTGTCGGTAAATTGACAAAACGCTTGATGAAACGCTCCTCTGTTGTTATACTAGTATATATTATACGAACCAATGTATTTGATAGGCTGTCTCCCTCTACTTCTTCTTCGGTCAGTTTTGCCAGACAAAACCATTTCTGAACGCATCCCCTGTCTATTGCGTGCCTAACACTTTGAAGTTGTTAAACACCGAGATAGAGATTACAAAGGGAAAATAACGCAAACTTTATACCATAGTCACACCGCCAATTTTAACCGACCCCACACCGACAAACCGACTCAACTTTATTTGTACTACAAAATTATGAATGATACGTCTTTCACACGCGCTTTAAATATCAAAAGTGGTGCATCAAATCGCAGTGAAAATGCAAATGAATACAATTCAAGTGTCATGTTCTTGTTGTTCTTTAATATTATGCAGTAATGGAGGAGAATACCCCTATGAACTGTTGCTTTGATTTATTATTGACACTTATTTCGTATAAAACAATAGTAGATTGAATTTTATGTTTTGTTTGTGTTTACCAAGAGACTTTTCGAAACGAACCGCCCACCAAAAGCTTTGTAAAATACAATAACTCACCAGATTACGAATTCATCGTCTGTGTTTACTGAAAGTCAAAATTGAATACTATTCTGATTAGATTTTGATATCCTAGTTCAACAAATTTCATTAATTTAAAAGAATATATAAAATATAGTATCACTAATCATTCATAATGTATGATAATACCTTTAATATTCATACGAATAACAATGAACAGAGACGTAAAAGTACATTGTTTATCATTTCCCGGTTTTTTTTTTCTTTTTACAGAACACTTTTCTTACTCATGAAGAGTTGAACAATTACGTCGGAAAGGAGGACAACATTTTAGGTAACTGAGAATGGGAATGTAATTATAAACACCAATTTCATTTTACCATTTAATTTACATATCATCATCATCATCATCATTATCATGTTTTAATATTTTATTTCATTTCATTTTATTTTATTTCACTTACTGGAAATTTTATCACCGAATGCCCTGCAATCTTTAGCCCTGAAAAATTAGTTTTCCATCCAATCATGGACGACTGTAAAGCAAAAATTTGTAAAGGCCTGTCTTTGAATCATCATATTAGTGTCTTTTAGATTTCCATCTCACTTTTGTAATAACAGTTATTAATATTGTCATTGCTTTACTTATCTTATTTATCAGATTACCATATTTCCCAACCGAGAGAGATTGTTGCACCGACAAGGAATAGACGATCTACAGCAGACACAGAACAGACGACTCAACAGCGCCAACAAGATGCGCGCCAATTCGAATTCGGCGCCTTTGACACAACATACCACGTGGTTATCGATTCGGCGCAGGGGTTAGTGAGAGAGGGGCTCGAAGCTGAGTTTATCGGTTCAGATGGCAGGGTCACGCATCGGGAACCGATCCACACGGAGTGCCTCTATCAAGGCAAGCTGGTGTTCCCTTCGGAATTCAGTGGCGGAAATTCAAACGTCGCGCTAAGTCTCTGTAACGGTCTGGTAAGCTTAGACATGGGATGAGTGTTAAGCTCTTTCCGGAGCGATTAAAATGCTGTTCCAAATGACTGACTGAATGGAACAATGGATCTTTCCATAATCTCAGTCCTACTATTTCCTCTATTTTTATTTTTTATTTTTGCTTTTGTCGCTAATGATTCAGTCGTTAAATTAATGGCGAGTGCTACGAAAACAAGTCGGCTAATGTCTCGTTAATGGAGACATTCAGGCATCTTCCGATGACAGCTCCTCACAAAGTACAAATAAAAGGAATATATACAACAAATCGAAAAAAAAATGATTTGATGTACTTTTGATCAACAAACTATAGGAATAATTCATGTGCTTTTTGCATTTTTTGGTGATTAAATGATAACGATAATTGAATATTGTATAGGGATAATACAGGCCTTTGAATGTTGTTCATTTGTTATGCTTATTGCTCCAATGATAATCATTACCTTTATCGTTTGGTAGATTTTTGTCTCCGCTCTATTGGAAATGTTTACTCGTAGTTAATTTCCACATTTCAATTGATTTTCAATTACCCATTCATACATTCAAAGTGGTTTTGTCGTGGCATAGCTGATCATTCACTTGACTTTCAGTGTAGATGTTGAGGGTTCAAATCCCACCCAACGTCCTTTGGCAAGACAGTGGGTAAATGGCTGCCTGATACACGAGGGTGCTATATCCTCGTGATACTTGGCCACTCAACTATGACCGGGGTAATAATGTTGGAGCGACAGGAGCGTCACGTCGTGACGGACGTGATACTTAAAATTATCATTATCATCCGGGGTTTTGTTTTGTTTTGTTTTTGTTTTTGTTGTTGTTGTTTCTTTCTTTTTTTTGGGGGGGGGGGATGGTTGTTTGTTTTTTTCTTGACTGATTTCTTCTTTATTCCACAGACAGGAGTAATAAGCACGCCAGAGTACGATCTCGTGATCAGACCACTCCATGAGGAACATGCCGTAAGGTATCGCAGAGGAGCCGCTATGAGAGACCCTAGCGACGGGTCATCTTTTGCGAGAAATCCCGAGAGTTCAAAATCTTCCGACCCTTTCCACATCGTCATTAAAAGACAAGCGCAGTACCCGGACGACCGCGATATTGGAAGCGCGAACGAAACGGTGGTAGCAGGGAACGACGATGACGGAGGGGATAGTAGTACATCGGTCAACGATATGGAAGAAGTAGAAGACCACTTTTGTGGACTTGATTCAAGTAAGTCAATGTTAATGCATGACAGAAAAAAATGTTTGCGGTTTAGGGTTCAAGAAATGCAAATGAGGAAAGGGTCGGGTAGAAATACAAGAAACACTTGTTAACATGTGATAATTCCTTGGTCTGTATTTCTCTTTCAGTAATATATGTTTGTTAACCTTAACAGAACCATTTGACTTAAATTGTGGACGAAACATCAAACCAATCCATTTTTACATCTTTGGTAGGTTTTTTTTTTCATCTTCTTCTTTTTCTTAACAATGTGCTAATCTTATCCACATTTTCTGTATAATTTTGTTTCAACAGGATACTTTCACACCCTCTTCAATCACACCACATCGATACAGTCCCGGGCCAGAGCAGACGACACAGGACGAAGGAAACGAGACACGGGACGACAAAGGCGGGAAACAGATGAACCTAAAGCGATGGAAATTTTAGTGGTAGCAGACAACCAGATGCGACTATTCTACGGACCAGATGTAGTTAACTATACGCTTATCCTAATGAACATTGTGAGTATGGATTGTACCGATACAGCGATTGAAATAGTTTAAACACTGGAATATCAGTCATATTGTTGAGCAGAGGTATGCTGCCACACACGCCACCACCCCCCCCCCCCCCCCCCCCCCCCCCCATCCCTTGTGAAAGCACTAGGGAAAATCAGAACAGCTTGTATTTGGTCTGCATGATTTCGACATGGGAACGGTGCATGGTGGATATCGCTCCCTGATTACATGGATTATGTATTTCTAAATATGCCACTTCCTTAAAGTCTAGATTTTAACTTCACATTGCAGGCATCGGATGCATTAATGCCAAGATGCCAAGGCCATTTCCAATTAGTCGTGGTATCTATCTATATAAGTTCACTCCATTATCCTCGGAAATATGACAAAATGTATTATACCCATAACAATTTCCTGTTTGTTACCGTATAAGAACATATATATATATCTTCCTCATCTCCTCTTCAACCCTCGACCTGATATTTCTGTTGTAGTGTTTATTTATATCTCCCTTTTCCTTCTGGTTCTGCACCAATATCGTCGGGAATAATGACATAAGGAGCGGAGATTCCTGTCATTACAGTTTCCTCTTTCTCGCGGTGCTCATTTGTAACTGCTTCTTCCTAATCACTTCCTTCTGTATCAACGTTTCTTAGTATCCAAGTCCTCAAACCCTTAACAACAGACTGTACTTTTTGTAAAAGTAGTATAATCCCCAGGAAAACTGCAATGACCCCCGCCCGCTTTCTGCTGCTGCCTGGCAATAATATCCGTCGGAAAATCCAAATTGTTGCAGTGAAACTTAGATAATAATCCCTCCTCCGCATGTCTAAATAGGGATTTATTTTGCTTGCTGTTGCTTTGATTCGCAAATTGTTACATTTTTGTCCACTTCTAAGGCAGCCGGCCGGTTCCGGCACGAGTCTCTTGGAAGAGGACTTTATTTCCACATCGTCAAGCTTATCATCATGACTGCTGATTCAGTAAGTATGATCGTAATTTATCTGCCCAGATATATCTACTGCTTGTATGCCCTGTTTATCGATGTCTACAGTTGCCTTCCTTCCAAGCCTCGGCCTCTTTAAAGTCTGTTTTCTTATACATGCATTACAATAATGTTCAATCTCGGGGGTCCACAGTTTACAAGCTTTGCTTTTCAAGTGGACTCCTCCATTTCCAATGTTTACTTTGTTCAATGAAAATGTACCTTCAATGTCATTGATATTATAGTCACATAAGATTTTATTCTTTTGAATTGTACATGGATATTATAATTGTATTATTTACTGAATTTTGATTTGTATTGATTTGTATTGTTGCTGGAAATGGAAATAAACTAAACTGAACTGAAACTGAAAACTGAACTGAAGTCCTCTCGGCTTTTGCAAGTGTTTTATATACATAACTCGAGGGGAAAATACCATTTACAACAAGAGGCCAGGAAAAAACGCCTACCTGTTCCATCATTTCAAAGAAAAGTTAAAAATGATACTAATCATCTTAATTAGATCTATTCATTGCTTGTACCTGAGAATATAAAACGTTGAATACTATTTTACACTGGTTTTATCCGAAATGCATATGCCAATGCACGAAAGCTTCAGGGCAATCCATGTCCTACCAGCATCTACTACCCCTGGGAAGAGAGTGGCAAATGCAGATTCATGTCTTGTGGTATATGGGGTTCTAACTCAGACCTGTTGATCCATAGTCATGTGACAACTCCACTAGACCATGACCCCTCTTAACCTCGAAGACCTATGAGAAATACAAAACGTGCAAAAAGAAATTTTAGACAGACTTTTCAGTTGTCTGGAAGATCAGTAATTGTATAATTGATTTACTTGCATTGATTAATATTTAATCGAGAGAAAATTCGTATATTAATACAAGTGAATTGATATCGAGATTGAGCTTTACCGGGATCTTTTCGACTAGAAGTATTGCATAAATATATTTGGTCATGAATTTAAATCAAATGAATTTAAATCGCATGAGGACTTTCCAATTCCTTATCTAGATAACAACTCAAGATGGCGCATCGCTGAATTCGGTGCCTGATGGTGAACTAACACTGGCGAGTTTCTGTTCATACCAATATTACACCAACCAATTCCATGACGACCACCCTGACCACTGGGACAACGCCGTTCTCATTACAAGGTTCATACTTTTTTGCTGAACGTAGTGGACCAATCGTGATGGAAGTAAATCTTTGGTACCGGATTGAGGATTTTTAGCGATCTCTTTGATGTCAGAATTGGTTAACTTGCAACATGAGACGATTTACTTCTATTTCGTTTTCTCAACCTTCTTTAATTTGATATTATTCATAAGAACACTGAGCTGTAAAACTTGTCTCCTAATGTCTTGGCACCGAATACATAATAAATAAATACAATCCGAATCATATAAGCATTAGCTGATCAAGAATTCTTTGAGGGGGCATATGTCTGGGAGGAAAATTATCAAAAGGTTCTCAAATTTAGCGGGGATGGAGCGTTTTTTTTTTTTGGGGGGGGGGGGGGGGAATGGACGTGTATGAATTATAGGAGAAGTTTGGCACCAACACGTGCATGTCCCCATATTCCTGGGGCCTGTTTCATAAAACTTGTCATCAATGACAAGTTGCAATTACTGTTATAAGCTACTGAAATCCTTGCATATGATTGGCTGAGAGCAAATTTGTCAGTAAAAATCACCGACAAGACAGTTGGTAGCATGAGATCTACCCCTGATATCATGGGATAATAAGAATTTTATTTTATTTTCCAGCTGTTCTTTGTCCATGATCTCGTTGAAATCGAGTTTAAATCGATCCTAGGAAGACGATCAAACAAAGTATAAGGAGATTGTAAAGTTTCACTTCTTTCGTCATTCTTACCCTTGTCATATAGTTAAAGTGGCATTAAACTGGTAAAACATGAAGAGCGCCATCTTACAGTGACTGCTAAATTAAAATTACAATTTGAAAATCAATTGCATTTTATTTTTGTTTTTTGAGTTTTGACAAGCACCTTTGTTTGGGTTATAGGCACATTTAATATTTCAAACTATTATTTCTTACTTTGCACATGTGGAAAATTGCCTACAGGTAAATTCTAAACTTCTACAAACTAGAATGGGGCATGATGGGAACATTAGAGGGACGGACACTTTTGAAATCATGTTAAAAGATGGCGCCATTAGGAGCTTCAATTTAATGTCACTAATGCGTCATTTTATTTTTCATTTTCTGTATTCTATTCTACGTCATAATTTTATTTTATAGACATGACATTGAACTGAAGCAGAATAGATACTTGCTCGGTATTGCCAGTTTGAGAGGAGCATGCTCGCTCACTCATCAGTGCTCAGTAAATGAAGATAACGGCCCTTCATCTGGACTCATCATCGCTCATGAAATTGGCCACACGTATGTATATTTACATTAACTCACCTCAATGTTTCATGCGATTGACGAACAATCTTGAAACATACAGTCTTAATTCGTTAAATACTTACGTAATCGACGGACTCAGTATGATTTTACATAATTATTACGTTGGCTTATATCTATTTATTATTTGCAATGTGATTTGTAGTTTGTATTTGTATTTCAGTTTCAGTTTATTTCATATTTCATATCACATAAATGGAACATGAACAATGAACGTTGCATTATTAAATAATATAGGAAAATATCTTCAATACTTCAACAAAAGGGAAAAAAATATGCAAGTGAACATATGCAGAGACACCGATCAATATTTCCATCAGTTTAAAGATGGGATAAGACACACTTATTTGACGTGAAATATGAGGGAATCTATAATAAGAAGCTAGGCTTGTATTTTATTAAACATCTTTGATTTACATCAATGTTCTGTTCATATGCATATCACAGGGTATATTATCATATTTTATTATATATCACAACAATATAGATACGGATATTTAGAGCGTGTAAACAGAAGTATATCATAATTATGTCAAATTGAAGGTAAGTACAAAAATAATACAATGGCAAATATAAACAGTGAAATCATAATAATCCAGGATAGTATCATAAAAGATAGTGTGAGTTTTACATGGATGGATTTATTTCAAATTTTGTATGGAGATGTAACTTGGTATAATCTACATTGGCGGCAATCTCTACGCCATCCTTTTGTTTGAGGGAGGGGAGGGGGGAGGTTCTTCGAATCGCTGCCAGTGCCGGGGGATACATTTCGCATTGCGCGGCAATGAACATTTCTAGTTATTTTTTAAAATTGCACTTCATTTCCAACTATACATTTTGTTCTCTACATCTGCCTTCTCTGATTTTCTTGTCTCGATTTCTCTTCAACCCTACCTGTAATATATTTGTCTATCTGTCTATATATCTACCCCCTCCCCCTCCCAACTTATCCTCCTGTCCATCTATATCTATCTATACAGCTTTGTAGCCAATTGATGTACCAACTAACTAACTAACCAACTGACTAACTATTTAACCATTGTTTCTTTGTTACAGAGTGGGATTGCTTCATGACACAGACACTGGTTGTCCTGAAGGGGCCAACATAATGTCTTCGAGTCGTATCGGTGGGACTGGTTCCTATCTTTGGTCACAGTGCAGTCGGGAACAATTCGACGCATTCCTAAGGTTTGTTCTTTTTCTGTTTTACATCTTTTATCGGAACACACAGGAACCTGCATTGGAATCCTATGTCTCCTGTTCTATTATTTTTAAAAAGGAAAAAAAATGAAATCGGTATTAACTACCAGTCGGAACTCATTCCGTTATTATAGGCGACTATAGCTTTGAGATGTGGTTATTTGCGAGTTTTTCTGAAAAAAGGTCCGTCGATGTTTTGGCTAAAGGGCCAGACGATTTGTGTCCCGATCAGTGGCGTACCGGGACCTTGGCGTCAAGAGGGGCAAAACTTTCGAGGAAATGATGAGCGGAAACTGTTTGTAGGGAGATCCATATTTTTTTCTTCTCCCCAGGATTTTATGGTGTCCAATTCTCAGACAAGCAAAAGGAAAAAAAGTTATAAAAGAAAGGGTGGAATCTATACATTTTCCCCTCGGGTTTCTTTTTTAAAATCAAATAATCAGTAACATTATACTTTATTCAAACGTGGAATATTTAATCTGGTAGATGGGAATGTTATTGAAATCACAATTTTGTTCTATGATTCCCTGCAATACAGTAATGACATATTTATTTTCTCATGGTCTGCAGCTATCCTACCTGCTTGGACGATATTCCGGAAGTTCTCTCCGGCTACGAAGGAGACAAGTTACCGGGTGAGATCTATGATGCGGACGAACAATGCTTGCAATATTCGGAGTACTTCAGCGGTGCGTGTACGGATACGGCCCTTCCAATTTACGGAGTTCAGGTAAGTATTTTACAGAAAAGTTTTTAAGGGAAAAAAAAATCCACCAAAACTTGAATTTTATTTGTCAAGTTAAATACATCTAAAGCACGATAGATGTGTCACAAGGAAAGAAAACAAAAGAAAAACAAAATAACTTGACGGGAAGCGAACAATTGGCTTTGATATCCATATTGTTGTAAACCCAGAAGCGTCGCTAGAACATTTTGTTTGGGGATGTCTGATCATATTTGCCGACAAGTTGGACAGAAGATATATCTTAAAAGGATCAAAAAAACCCTCTAAAATATTAACATTTGATGACGAGGGCATTAAACTTTCATGGGATTTTCATATTTGCCAAATAAGCCTGAAAATGTTTTCATTTCGTGAGAGAGTTATGGATTGATATAATTATTGACAGAAATTTTGTGTGTAGCATCTCAGGGCACCCATTACTGTACTTTAAAATCGAATCGTCTATCTCATCATGGATCTTTGTGATATTGCAATCCTCAGCATTCTTAATCAATATTTGCGAAGGTGTGTAATTGGTACTGTTCCTGAAACGCACATTCCAGTTGACTTTGTAGGAATTGACCAAGAGCAGTAATTCAGTTATGCTTTACATAATTTCTAAAAGAATGATTTCCTTTTCCCTTGCAGTGACTACAGTGCAATTTGAGAATTTTCATTTAAATGCATTTGTTTCACAAGTATAATAAGATATTCTGCTATTACAAAAAAAAGTTCTTTTCATCATTTCCATTCATATATATAAAAAGAACCTTCCAAGAAGTTGATATCCATTCCATGAAATAAAATTCCGTACGGAATCACTCAAATTCTACGACGACATGAAAATATAAATTTCTTACTACTATCTTGCTTACAGGATCGTTGTCCTAAGATGTTCTGTCGATTTCCAAACGGACTTTGTTCGCGTACCGGAGTGGGTACCGCCGACGGAACAACATGTGGAGAAAATAAGGTAAGCCTTCTTTCCTTTGGAGAAGCTGAACTACCACCGGGTGTAACTGGTACCAACTACATTGTGGCGATTAGTTTTAGCGAACCACAAGGATTATGACGATGAAATGCATTGCTTTATCACATATTTTAGCCCAGGTGAGAGAATCGATCCAGAACTCCAAGTATATCCTGATTTACTTAGCAGTCATATCACCACATCAATCCAGCATTCGTATCAATCAGTAGAGCGTCGTAGGACAATCGTGACTCGTGACGATCTGCATGATATATATATATATTTATTTTTTTTGGTATTATTATTTTGTTATTTATTTATTTATTTATTTATTTTTTTTTTTTATTTTTTTTTTTTTTTGGGGGGGGGGGGGTGGAGTTTTGTTTTACTTAACAGGTAGCGCTAAAGTAATTATGCTTTTCGTCTCTAACTCTACTTCATCAGGGTGCAGATTATGGACAGATATCGTTTGAGCAACATAACCTCGATATGAAGTTCCCGTCATGTTTATGCGCGAATTCATCGAAACCGTTGACTAAACATTAAAATATCTGGCACGTATCTTTTGATACAATTGGAACAATATCCGACCATTTTTACCAAGAGTCATTCCAATTTTCGCTGTCAAAAGTAAAAATGAACTTTAAATCTATTTCAATTATCCTATTTTAAATTTCATTTTACCCTCCTTACATACAGTGGTGCATCGAGGGTACTTGTGTGGAGAGGCCTGACACGCCCATCAACGGGGGCTGGTCCCCTTGGGATGCTAGATGGGGTCCCTGCTCTAGAACATGCGGCGGCGGTGTGGAGCTAAGATACCGTTACTGCAACAATCCCGAGTGAGTGAGGTTTTTTTCATACTTAAAGATCTGTGACATATTAATCCCATTACTACTTATTGTAATGTTTACCATTCCTGTTGATTTCTTTTTGCTACTTATATCCAAAAGACCGACGTATAGTATTATTTTTTTCTACACTGAACACTGGAACACGTTAGCATACCTTTCTAAAAACTCATCAACGACTCATCCTATATTGTGGCGTATCTCGTGAAACATTTCCTTTTTATTAACTTCAAGGTTCATTCGATGTTATATAAATATCATTCCTGAACATGCTAAATTGAGTGAGCAACGTGGAGAGTGACTTCTTTGAGTTTCACGGCCAAGAAAATAGAGAAACGGATTGTTAACTGGGTACTAATGAATCGAGATAATTTAATATTTGAAAATTTAAAAGTTACGGTGTTATTACGAAACTATTCATTACAGGCCACGTAACGGAGGAGAACCCTGCAAAGGCGAATCCATTGTGGCCGATATCTGCAACGTACAGGTAACTAAAAAAAGAGCTATACATGTAAATGCTAATCAGTATAATACTCACCATGTCTTTCTATAACTTAACGGGACATATCCTACAAATTTTCCACCTATATTAAGATTTCCTACAGGTAATGCAGATCGGGACTCATGAAATATCAAGATTAATGAAAACCATAAACCCGTTCTATTTGAGAAATAGACTTTCTATTTTAGTCTAAAAAAATCAACTGATTTTGATGAAAACAGGTGGTCTAAAAATTGGAAAATCGATCTCCTGTTGGTTAAAATTTTGCATCTAAACTTGAAAATGTGTCACAGGGTTTGGCCTAAAAATGTGCAATTTCATCAGAAATGCATTATTCTGAGGGTGAAGTTTGTCTTTAGACGAACCTGCCAAGTCCGCTGCCCTGCCCATGTTCGTCTTTAGACGAACCTTCCAAGCTGCACTGCCCACGTTCGTCTTTAGACGAACCTTCCACGCTGCACTGCCCACGTTCGTCTTTAGACGAACCTTCCACGCTGCACTGCCCACGTTCGTCTTTAGACGAACCTTCCACGCTGCACTGCCCACGTTCGTCTTTAGACGAACCTTCCAAGCCGCACTGCCCACGTTCGTCTTTAGACGAACCTTCCACGCCGCACTGCCCACGTTCGTCTTTAGACGAACCTTCCACGCTGCACTGCCCACGTTCGTCTTTAGACGAACCTTCCACGCTGCACTGCCCACGTTCGTCTTTAGACGAACCTTCCACGCTGCACTGCCCACGTTCGTCTTTAGACGAACCTTCCAAGCTGCACTGCCCACGTTCGTCTTTAGACGAACCTTCCAAGCTGCACTGCCCACGTTCGTCTTTAGACGAACCTTCCACGCTGCACTGCCCACGTTCGTCTTTAGACGAACCTTCCACGCTGCACTGCCCACGTTCGTCTTTAGACGAACCTTCCAAGCTGCACTGCCCACGTTCGTCTTTAGACGAACCTTCCAAGCTGCACTGCCCACGTTCGTCTTTAGACGAACCTGCCAAGCTGCCCTGCCTGTGTTCGTAATTGTACCAAAAAAAAATACAATAAAAATGAGTACAATTGAAATGTATGCATTGTGAATGTGCATGTTTCAACAGGTTAATTTAAAACAAATTAACTAACAAACTGAGAAGTTTTTATAGAATGATTACAATGTCAAGCGCACTGGTTGTTTTACCACCCTGCCACTTCTAGTCGTTACAATCGCTCATGCAACTGTATTATTGTCCAGAAGTTTTTCATCAATAAATGATTTAGAGAAGTACAGCATTACTATCCTAATGAATCTAACAATTCTTTTTAAGTGGCATCTTTTAACTACACTAAACAATCTACACATTTGGTAAGAACACGGTCTCAAGTATTCTTCTGGTATGTACATCTGTCTCTCTTTACTAAAGAAAGAGCACACAAATAAATAATGGAACTCATCTCCGACTTCTTTCAGCGAACATAATGTACATAAATCATTATTCACTGATTCTCGAGAAAATCTATTATTATTAACGGGTAACCTATGGGACCTGCATCTAAATTTGCACAATGTAATTGCATCAGTATCACTTAAAATAAACAGATACTTCTCAAAAGCCAATGCTTTTTTAATCATCTTATAATTTGAACAAATACGATTTGACCATGTTGCTGCATGCCAATCTTGTTCTGACATATCCTTTAAGCGCAATTTCAAGGCCTTTAGAAACCAGTCGGTTCCAACTCCCTGTCCTTGTGATAAAAATATATTTCCATAACCGACTTTTTGTAGTATATCTTCAATACAACTCAACCATTTTGATGTGAACTGGGTAATTGGATCTTTGTGCATATTAAAAATCATGCTGTGAATCAAGAAAGTGTATCTGTTCTCCTCACCTTTCATAATTCTGAACCAAAATCCAATCATTCTACATTTAATGTGATTTAATAAAGTGGAGCGCCCAGTTTCACCATACACCATGGCATCTGGAGTAAACTTATTTACCCGTAAAATTGTCCTCAAAAACTTTCTATGAAAGATTTCAATTTGAGCAATATCTTCATAACCCCATACCTCACACCCATATGTCAATATTGGTAAGATCATCCGATCAAATAATTCACACTGTGTGTCAATGGACAGCTGTAATCGTTTTGCTTTTGCCAATAAACTATACAAAGCTTTCCTCACCTGGGATACCTGTTTTATGATTGTTGATTTAAACGTACCATTATACTTAAATCTAACTCCAGAATAAATACATGTAAAGTCATCCACAACCTCCAAAACATCACCACTTAAGTTAAAAATTGGTATTTTCCTCACCTTCCCTCAAGAAAAACAACAATTTTAGTCTTACTCGTATTTATGGTTAATTGCCACTTCTGACAAACATTAACTGCATTCAAGGCAGATTGGAGCTGTTCTGGGCTCTCAGCTAGGACAATAGTGTCGTCTGCATACAACAAACAATTGGCCAGATACTTCAGAACTTCATAGCATGAACCAATATAGCTATCAAAATCATTCAAATAAATGGCAAACAATAATGGAGAAAGGTTTTCCCCTTGTCGTACACCAATATTGCAAGTAAAATACTCTGACAATTAAATTACCCTAACATTTACGCATGACTTTGCATGCTGGTATATATTCTTAATCACATTAAAAATTTTACCACTAACACCATTCTGCAGCAGTTTCTGCCATAATGAGTATCTATCAATAAAATCAAAGCTTTCTTATAATCAATAAACGCACAATAAAGACGCTTCTTCTGTTGCAGGTAAATATCAATACACTTCAACACAAATACATGGTCAGTTGTAACTTGCACAAAAACCTGCTTGTTCCTGCCCAATCTGACAATTTGAATCCAAAAATTTAGTTAATCTTGAATTTAATACAGAAGTAAATAATTTACCCAAACAACTTAGTAATGTAATACCCCTATAGTTATCTGGGTCAGAAGCATCACCTTTATTTTATAAATAGGAATGATTATTCCTGCACACCAATCTGAGGGTATATTACCTGAATTTAACACGATATTAAAAAAGCGGACTAATATCATAATCATATTTCTTGGGCAATTCTTCAAAAATTCATTATGTACTTTATCTATACCACAAGCTTTACCATTTCTTAATTTCTTTATCATGGACACAACTTCATTTTCAGAGAATGGGTCATCTAATAGATTTTTACTATCAAAACCAGCATCACTCTGTGTTTCATTTAATGAGGTCACCAATAATCTCTCATGATCAATGTCCCCATTGCCAATCTTCTTAAAGTAGATATTCAAAGAAAATCACAAATATGGCAATTAATGTATCACTAGAAACTGGGAAGCTTACAGATGGCAATCGTATAAGTTTTATGTCAACTGCGTATCTGGTGATTATAAAAACAACACAAATAAAAGCTCTTCTCAGCATCTGGAATATCCGAGGATTCGCCAGAAATATAGCGATGTTTTGATGTCGTCACACTCGGGATCGATCCTGCTTAAGCAGACGACGTCCTATAATGAAAGAACGTAATCGCAATGCAATTATTTATCAAATTATAAAGAGTTTGGTGTATTTAAACATGACCTTATTTCACACCATTATAAAGGGAAAGTGAAACTGATTCTGATAGCTAAAACCGTTTGATTGTAAATACATAGGAGAAGGGTCAATGATCAATGAAATAAACCCCACTTTCAAATTGAAAAGCCCTCCGAATAATAGCAGGATGGTATTCGTTCCCTCTTGAAACGCCGAACATGGCCCGGTGCAAGCAGCTGAAAATACAATGGCGTCTTATTTGGTTTACAAGTGACTGATTCCTTTATTTTTTTAACGCTGCATTTTTCATCAAAATAATACCATACACGAAGTTAAGAGTGAGGCAACAGACTAACATTAAGACTGACGCTAGTGAAGGAAGAGAAATAAGTGAAGAGGAGATGACAAAATAGGCTCTGAAAAATGTGTAAGATGTTATGGGACATCGTCTGCTTAGACAGGACTGGTCCAGGGTGTGTCGTCACATATCTCAGCAGCGTTCGAGGAGCTCTTCAGCTGCTATATCGGGGGCTGTATTTTACCGTTTTATAATTGATAATAATCATTACTTCAAATGTTTCCAAGCGTTGAATTTGGATAACCTTGTTTAATTTATGCCATCTATGCAATAATAAGTATTAAGCCAATATTTAAAATCATTAACGTTCTACTTTAAAATGATCAACAAAATCAGACAATACAACTGGAGCATCAATCAAATTATTCTGTTCCCCGGACTTCAGAATTGACCAATATTAAGGTGGATCATTATTTTTCAATTTCCGCAATGACTCATTTTGCTTTTTAAAATACAACCTCCTTTTACAATGTACGTCTCAACATTTTTTTATAATACTTACTAAATTCACAATAATCATCCTCTACAGTTGAAAGAGAGCTCTTGCTCTTATTTTTATACCTATTCTTCCTATTACAATACTCCCTTCTAGCATTCTGACATTCTTTATCAAACCAGGGTTTATTTGCTTTGCCTTTCTTCCCTCCCACCACTTTGAGAGGTGGCTGATAAGTACACACACCAACTTCCTTTGCAGATTCTACAAACACCTTACTTAATTCAGTACAAAAACAATCCACCTTTTTGCTTGGATGTTTATAGTCTCTCCCTTAAGCTGCTTTGGAATGCTGAAACACAACTTGCTTTGTTCCTGAAGGTGATGTATTCTATAATCTCAGAGTTTGTATTTATTGGTTACAGCCTATTGCTCATTTAAAGTTCTCTATATTCACTTTTGCTCCCTTATATATGAATTCTAATTGTCTATAAATATAACAATCATTTATTGTAACAACTATTTATTTGGAAGTTCAAATGAAATGATTTCTATTTTACAATAATCAGGACTATATGTGGCTGAACGCTTAGACTAGGAATGCTGGTAGGAGAAACTATAAATAAGCTATCTCTCTGACATATAATGCAGGGGCTGGGTGGGTTTGTGTGTGAATAAAATGTACCCTATGTTACTCACCATAATTTTGAAGTAGACTACCCACCTTAATGGAAAAACTTGGGTAACACTTTTGTAACCCGGCACGAAGTTAGAAAATTATGTCTTTTCATGTGGTCGGGACGGACAATTTGGGGCCAATATATAGGGGTAGGCGAAATTGAAATGGTCATAATTCATCATGAGAAACAGTTGCTAAAAACTATTCATGAATATGTTATAAAAGTGTGCTACTTTGTGACACCACCATGTAGGTTACAGCCTACAGGGAGCAAGGAAAGCAATATTCCATATTTCATTTCATACCAATGTGTTTCATAGGTTGAAGTTGTAATATTTTTTTTATATTGTCAATGAATATTCCCACACATATCAGCATCATCAATCAATAATCATAATCATCACTAAACCTAGAGCTATGTTTACAGTGGAAACTCATTTTAACATAGTCATTGGGACCATATGACAATGTGTTTATTATAGGTATCATCAGATCATGTCATATACGTATCCGTAGCCAAAAGCATCACATAACAAAACAAAATTCGGACCAGAGCAAATACCTTCTTTATATCAGATCTCTATCGAGTTTCCACTGTGGGAGCTCATGGAAGAGTACAGGAAAGCATTCTCTCTTTTGTGTTTGTATAATAATGACACATTTTTAATGTACCTCCAAAACTGGAAAGGCAAATATGCAGGTACAAGATAAACATAGCAGAAAGTATATATAAAATCCTAAAAATATGCATTTACCCTTACCTGTTCGAGTAGAATGACTGTTATTCCTTAGTTATGTGGTAGTAGAATGACTGTTGATTAGTGCTGTGGTATCCCCTTGTACCTCCAACTGGTATTCTCAAGTAAATCAGAAATCTGCCTAGATGGAGACTCGTGCATGAGTCTAAAAGTCTGGAGCTGACAAGGAAGGAGATTGCACCTACTTTTGTACAAGCAATTTATTGCCTCCTACCTCCTTGTTTATACCAAGGAAAAGCATACTTGCATTGCCCTAAGTTGGTAAGCTGTCCTTATATGGAAACCCTAATAAATCATCCCCTGAATAGAGAGACCAGGGGAGGTGGGACCTTGAAAAGCCCTGAGTGTTCAATCAGGTTGCTGATAACAGCTCTAAATCTATTGCACCTGATTTGGGAAAGACCCAGTATGTACATGGTCCTGCATTGATGGTTAGTACTCCTGTTTCAGTGTCAGCTCTGTAAAATAGTGAACAGTTGCTCTGCCTCATACCCCGGGTGTACATCTCCAGTCAGTCTGACACATTGACTTATCAACTTGTGCACATCAGGACAACTACATGCATAACATGCACTCCTTTCTATTTATCCAGGGCGGTATGTAATTGAAATTTGATTCCAACGTATTTTTCTTACAATGGAGATACAGAATGTAAAGGAACTTGATATATTCCGGCTTAGTACAGATGACTTGGATGATGCACATATTTTGGCCCCAACAGGATCACTAACAGAAAATAATGGTACTTCGGACATGATTAATTTATCACAACTGAGTTTTGATGATATATGTGATGATGCTGAAAGCTCCGGTGCTGCAGACAAAGTGGATGTTTCTCCTGTGCTTAATCTTTCGCAGTTGAGTATCATTAACGAAGAACCAGGGAAAACAGGTACTGTATTTCCACTGACATGTATTACCCCTAAAAAGCATAAGAAAACTGGTGATATATCTATGAATTCTACGAATCCGACAGTGAAAACGATACACCTATGTTATCGCCATTGCAACTTTATGAGAATGATTCCAGTTTGGATGGCAGTCCCAACATGCCCAACACTTCTCATGATGTGTTATCAAGGTATACTGATATTGATCATGTCAGTGAGTATAGTGCGAATCCAGAAGTTTCTGCCAGATTGGACAGAACAAAATGTGATGATGACAAACAACCCACAAACAAAAAGTATGTGAGCAAGATCAGCTAATCCAGTATGAAGAAAGCAAGGCACTAGAGATGTACATACCACTCTTCATGTATGAAGAAAGTGTTGGCTAATGTCATAAAGAGTGCTTGGCGATGTTATTGGAGCAAAGCACCACACGAGAGACGTAAATGGCTACTTGAACAGTTCAGACATTCAAAGGATTCTATGTTTCAGATACAAGATTGTGTCAAGTGGCATTTTATACCTGCTTAGGCATTCATAGATCATCATTCTTCAATCACAAGAAAGCTGCACAGGTGGGCAGTCTAACCTCATCTTCCAAATACACAAAGAGCAAGTATTCTTTGCATCAATTTTAAAGGTCAAACACAGCCTTCACAAAACATGTGCAAATTTAACCCTATTCTAACTGGACTTTTTCAAGGACGGTTTTGACTGGGGCGGGGGTCAATATGTCCCCCCCCCCCCCCCAAATTCCAGCCGTCGAGTAAGCGATCACCATGAAATTTTGCACAGACGTGAAGACAGGTAAAAAGAATAAGGCTACAAAGTTTTGTAACCAAAATCCCGTATTTTTTATATTAATACCGGTACACTTTATGCAAATTAGATGCATCATTTTCTCATATGTCCATTAATTTGAGATGTATGCTAACTGAAGTTTTTTATGTTATTATTTCTTAAATTTTGTTATGTATTTCTTTGATTTTATATATTATGTATTCTATTGTTTTTTTTTATTTTGGTTTTCTCCAAAAGTTGGGTTTGATCAAATGGAAATTCTAAAAATTGCAAATACAGTTAAACACTTGATGAAAGTAGTTTTATAGCCATTGATACAAAACCAACCATTTTGTACACATACCTATGGAAATTTACAAAGTTTGACCATTTTTGGGCCTACATGCAGATACTTAAGGTCACATGACCTTGCAACCGATAGCCCGATTTTCATAAACTTGGTGTCAAAAGTGCGAGACTTCAGTGCAAAAAGTCAGAAAACGCTGTGAGGCGTACAGTGGCGCTAGCGTGATGGTCGCAGATTTTGTTGAGCATGTTGAGGGAGGTTACACCCTCAGTTGGAATAGATTTAAGGTTAAATTCAAAACGGGTTATGTTTTTCTTCATCCAATAACTTGTAAGATTAATTTAAAGCAAAAAATTCAAAAGAGGGATGCTACCTGTAAGCAGATATGAAATATATAAGAAGGGGGGCCAAATTAAGTCGCCCCTACATGAAGCTAAATGGAGGTAAAACTAGGAGGTAATTATAAAGATGGCTAAAGGTATGGCATAGTGTAGAGTCAACACAACCTTTCAGTTAAGTTTTTGTTATTCAGTCAAACAGGAGGAAAGGAAGGATTAAATGTCAGAGGCGTTATTTGACTTTGGGAGGCAGAAAGTGCATGAAGGTATAAGGAAGGTTTTAAAGAGTAATTAAACTTGAGTGTCTTATACTACTGTACAATACATGAAGAATTGGCTGGAAAATGATGAAATCAGTGTTTATTACGGGAAGGGTATAGTTGGAGCAGGGTCGAATAATAGATGAAGGTAAATTATGGGAGTGGGAAGGGCTGAAATGACATTGTCAAGATTAGCTGTTATATTACGTGTATTCTAAAGAATATACTGCAACACTCCGAATTAAACGCTGTTTATTCTGTTTTTCATAGCATGGGAGTGTCACAAGAAAAAAAAAGGTTGAGCCCGATCATAGGGTGCGAGTCGGAGATATTTATTATATCTGTTATATTACACAGTATAAATTATTCAACAAATTGTAGCTGATGTTTGCTATGATCCTCCTGTACTATAGCCATTTGACCAAAACAGTCTCGGCTGGTTATGTAGACTATATGTGGTCCAAAGAGAAAGAGTCCTTAAAGGTAAACGGGAGTAGTGGAGTGAAAATTCATGTATCATTAAAATGAGGTATATGTAGCTTGTTTTGTTCATCTATTGTATTGAAATAGAACACAGTTTGAATTTTGATCATAGCTTGTCATTTAGCGAAGTTATACCAGAAATAAAAATATAGAAATACATAGGAGGAAACTGTGGTTAGTAACAACACGTTCCTCAAAATCAGTAAAACACAATTTTCGGGCCAACTCTTCAGTTGCATATGTCTCATATGGTCTCTTTGGTAGAATACATGTACATGTACTATAATACAGTACATGTAGCTACAGTAGCTAATTTTGACAATGCCATTTTGGTCCCTTCCCACTACTCTAGTTTACCTTTAATACAAGGAGTGAGGGGTTTATATCATAATAGGAAATAAAAAGGAGGAATGTGGACCATAAAACAAGGGACTATTATGAAAGGGCTGGTGGTTATCAAAATGTCTATATTTTTGGGAGAGGAGAGTAGAAGAGGGAAAGAATGTGTAAATAGGGTTGTTGACCAGGGTCATTAATTAGTGTGCACTGGGGATATTAATGGGGATTAGCAATGCCTGGTCAGCAGCCACAAATCAGAACTGGAATAATACTATGAAAGTGATTTATAGGGCGACACTGCATTGCACAGTCTACCACCAAATATATACCATACATGTAGAAAGTGAAGATTTTAGCTAAAAAATGCCAGGTATTGGAGTTTATTATGAGGAAAGTGGCATTTAGCAACGACAGTTTCCTCCTATGTATTTCTCTATTTTATGATATGATCAAAATTCAAAGGACATTCTATCTCATTGCAGTAGGTGAATACACCAAGCAACATATAACTCATTTTAATTATAACTGAATTTTCAGTCCCACTACTCTTGTATAACAACCAGAAAAAAAGTTACCTCATAATTATAGTCTTTCAAAGACCATAGAGGGGCGAAAGTTAACGCAGTCTGTGTGTAATGAGAGCATCTATGTGCATGTATTGCCATTACTGTTCAGTCTAAGTTTGTTGTGTTTTCGATACACAAGGCCGTACGCAGGGGGGGGGGGGGGTGGGCAGGGGAGGTCGGCATTCCCCCCCCCCCCCAGAAATTTCAAAATCATACTTTTTTAAAATCTGGTTTTAGACTTTTAAATGATCCAATATTGAAAGCGTTCATCTTGCCCCCCCCCCCAGGAAAAAATTTCTGCGTATGGCCTTGCATTGTACTGCTGTACTAGTGTGATGACATAACAGTTTTTATTAGGGGGTCTAATTGCTTCAGCCCAAGGACATTCATATAATATTAATAGGAAGGAATTAAGATAAAATCAAAGTGAAAAGCATGTTTTCTTCATTTACTACAGTTTTTACTTCCTTTGGTCAGAATATATGGCAGAGTAGGGTCAATGGTTAGGGCATGTGGTACATGTATGAGCAAGGAAATACAGTTGTAATACCCCACATGGGCGTAGCGAGGTTTTAGAAAGGGGAGTTGGGGGCAAATTTTGATGGGCCAAAAGCCCTCAGGAAATTTTGAAAACTGGGACTGAAATGGTGCAAAATATTGGTGACACCTTATTGCAGAAATAGGCTGAAGATCGCCCTGCCCCAGCATAGTCTAATTTCTAGCAAATTTATTTTGTTTTTATTTCTCAGAGTTGCAGCAGAAGCCTGAATATCACATTTTCCCCAATGATTGTGCTGCCTGAAAAAAAAATGTCAAATCATTCATTGAGCGCCATGTGATTTTGCACAGAGAGTAGTCTAATTTCCAGCCGAATTTATTTTGTCTTTATTTCTCTGAGTTGCAGCAAAAGTCCAAATATTGCATTTCACCTAGGTTGATTACCCCAGTGATTGCACTATTGTAAGCTCCCTCGATCATTCGGCTAAGTGTAATATTTGGGCTTCTGCTGCAACTCGGGCAAATTAAGACAAAATAAAATTGGCTAGAAACTAGACTAACCCCAGTATCGCTTGGACAATTACCCCTAGGACAATTACTGCAAGGACAAACTGCCCCAGAAATTACCCCCCCCCCCCCCCCCCCCCATTTTCCTATTGACCACATAATACACAATAAATGTCTGAGAGGATGAATTTCAAGTGTTACTTGTCTTGGTTTGAGCACTATGGCCTGCTCATGATTCTACTGAGAATATTTGATGCGACATAAAAATTGAAGACAATAGAAAATTGAAGTTTTCAAAAAAGAAAAGATTCTAGCTACATGAATACCCATTTATACACCTCAAGAGGAGCAGTTTTGCTCAGTGTGCCATCCAATATATCACGACACCTTTTACAACCAAGCTATTGTATAAATTTGATTACCGGTAATTAATTTTGTACATCATTCTCCCTATGTGATGTGACACGATACCAACACACTAAAATGCAACATTTTGTATTTTTACACTGATAATGATATCGTTCTTTCCTGACTGTTCATAGCGTAGGTACATGGATATTGTTGATGTTACTAGAATGGCACAAGACCCTTAAGACATTTTGAACGTTTCAAAGCTGTTTCTGCATCTCTCTCTTCGAAACAGAATTGTGAAACAAACATGTGTACTGGCCAGTTTGGAACCAGTGATTTATAATTAAATAAAGTCTCTAACATTTGTTTCAAAATTGACTTCTGAAACCTTAACTGGAATAAAACTACTTTTTTTCGATGACAACTTATGAATTTTACTTGATGTTTTGTATCTTCTACTAGGGTATCAATGATACAGAACTTCTCAAAACACACATGACTGGAGTGATCCTACATGGGCAACAAGACAATTTGACATTTGTCGACATAGGGCAGTATTTGTACACAAAGTGATTGACGAAACCCGCAACCCGCAAGACGAAAAATATGCACTAATATTGCCCACTGGAAACTGATGGTTTCAAAATAACAACAATAATTGTCCAGTAAAACTACCGAATATAGGTAATAATCTTGAATATTGACTTGAGGCACACCGTTGTAAGTGGGTACTTTGGGAAGGGTGATGACATTTGTCAAATTCAATCAAAATTTGTCAAGCACACTCACTGTAGAGAATCTGTTATCTGTAAATCTGTGAATATTTTCAAAAGAGATTAAGCAAAAAAGTGGAGTTATTAGTGATTACAAAAACAGTGAAAACTGTGGATCTTTCATTTCAAGTCCTCATTTCCGTAAATGCTCAACATGATATAGGACATCCAGTCGAAAAAATCGTCAGCAGCATTGCCAATTTGCGGATCACCAAATTCCCCCATAGAAATAAATTGACACCTTTAAAACCTTTTTTTTTCAATTTAAAAACCCTCCTAGTGCAGCTTGGCAGTTTCATCCAAAGACGAACATTGCATGGCAGCTTGGCTGGTTCGTCCAAAGACGAATATGGGTAGGGGAGCTTGGAAGGTTCGTCTAAAGACGAACATGGGCGGGGCAGCTTGGAAGGTTCGTCTAAAGACGACCATTTATAATGCTACTTGGCTGGTTTGTCTAAAGACGAACATGGGCAGGGCAGCTTGGAAGGTTCTTCAAAAGACGAACATATGCAGGGCAGCTTGGCAGGTTCGTCTAAAGACGAACGTGGGCAGTGCAGCTTGGAAGGTTCGTCTAAAGACGAACGTGGGCAATGCAGCTTGGAAGGTTCGTCTAAAGACGAACGTGGGCAATGGGGCTCGGAAGGTTCGTCTAAAGACAAACTTGGATAATCCTGCTTGGCAGGTTTGTCTAAAGACGAACATATGCAGTGCAGCTTGGAAGGTTCGTCTAAAGACGAACGTGGGCAATGGGGCTCGGAAGGTTCGTCTAAAGACGAACATGGGCAAGGCAGCTTGGAAGGTTCGTCAAAAGACGAACATAGGCAGGGCAGCTTGGAAGGTTCGTCAAAAGACGAACATAGGTAGGGCAGCTTGGCAGGTTCGTCAAAAGACGAACATAGGCAGGGCAGCTTGGAAGGTTCGTCTAAAGACGAACGTGGGCAATGGGGCTCGGAAGGTTCGTCTAAAGACAAACTTGGATAATCCTGCTTGGCAGGTTTGTCTAAAGACGAACATATGCAGTGCAGCTTGGAAGGTTCGTCTAAAGACGAACGTGGGCAATGGGGCTCGGAAGGTTCGTCTAAAGACGAACATGGGCGGGGCAGCTTGGAAGGTTCGTCAAAAGACGAACATAGGCAGGGCAGCTTGGAAGGTTCGTCAAAAGACGAACATAGGTAGGGCAGCTTGGCAGGTTCGTCAAAAGACGAACATAGGCAGGGCAGCTTGGAAGGTTCGTCAAAAGACGAACATAGGTAGGGCAGCTTGGCAGGTTCGTCAAAAGACGAACATAGGCAGGGCAGCCTGGTAGCTTCGTCTAAAGACGAACGTGGGCAATGTGGCTCGGAAGGTTCGTCTAAAGACGAACGTGGGCAGGGCAGCTTGGAAGGTTCGTCAAAAGACGAAGGTGGGCAATGCGGCTCGGAAGGTTCGTCTAAAGACGAACGTGGGCAGTGCAGCTTGGTAGGTTCGACAAAAGACGAACATGGGTAGGGCAGCTTGGCAGGTTCGTCTAAAGACGAAGGTGGGCAATGCAGCTCGGAAGGTTCGTCTAAAGACGAACGTGGGCAGTGCAGCTTGGTAGGTTCGACAAAAGACGAACATGGGCAGGGCAGCTTGGTAGGTTCGTCTAAAGACGAACATGGGCAGGACAGCTTGGCAGGTTCGTCTAAAGACAAACTTCACCCTCAGAGCAATGCATTTCTGATTAAATTGCACATTTTTAGGCCAAACCCTGTGACACATTTTCAAGTTTAGTTTCAAAATTTCAACCAACAGGAGATTGATTTTCCAATTTTTTGACCACCTGTTTTCATCAAAATCAGTTGATTTTTTTAGACTAAAATAGAAAGTCTATTTCTCAAATAGAACGGGTTCATAGAAACACTTGAAAAATAACTTTATATTACCATTCGATCCGTCTAAAGGCTGGACCATCGAATGATCCAAAGCTAATGGAGATGATGCGCACATTTTGTGCAAAGTCAGTGACGTAGCTTTGGTGATCTCGGGGATACCCCCCCCCCCCCCCCCCACTCCCCCCGCTCATCGAATGACTAAATAAAATGCAATAACATAATTCGTTTTACTTTCTTCACCGTGAAGTTGATTCTAAATAAAAGGACGTGCCTTCATTTATTATATCATAATAAAAGTTAAAGGAGAATTAAGCCCTGATTACAAATTTACTTATATTGGAAGGTGTAATATATTCCTACTTATTGGCCTAAATCATTTTCTAATAAGATATCAGAAAAGGGTATAAATAAAGATATTCCAACTCCCGGTATCGTCTCCTACTCATTTACATGGGGGCTGCTATTTTCTTGCTGATTTGGAGTTGTACATGAACCGTTGAGAAATGTTCCAGTCAGGAAGATATTTTGAATCCAAATCTTAAATTGATTTTCTTCATTACCTAAAATCCCATATGTGACGGAAAATATAAAGTGGGTGTTTACATGTATTATAAAAATTAAATCTTTATGATACTTTTAAATTGTCTGGTTTTGCTTAACAAAAATCTATTTTCTTGGGTTTGCCAAACAGAGCAGAACATAATATATGCAGCATGCATTCTGACTTTTCAAGTCCATTATCCGAAAGCAGGTGAATGTATAGTTTGCCGCTATAGATGCTCAGGGAAGAAGCATCCATAAAATTTGAATTAATTTGCTCCGTCCCATACGTCCAGTATCGAGAAAATAGATTTCTATTAAGCGAATATCGATTTTCAACAGAAATATATAAGGAAATCTTCAGTTTAAAAATAAATTGACATATCTATTCTATATTTTTAATCTCAAATGGGTTTTTAATTTTGAAAAAGGCAATTGAGCATTTGGATTAAGAAAATCTTCTTGTACACATAAACAAAATGGCAGCCCCCATGTGCTGCTAGCAGACGATACATATTGCTAGCAGATGGTAAATTTTGCTCAGAAAAATTTGATTCGTATCGATCTCGTATATTTTGACGCGAAGCCATATAGTCTAACACGTAGGAATAAATAACACCTTTGAACACTATCGTCTTTATTTTTGAGCGTAATTCTCCTTTAATGATGTTATCGTTTACTATCAGGAATGTGAAACGACGCAGAGGGCGTTCCGTGATGAACAGTGTATGTCGTCCGGTGTGGAGCAGTACGACAGTCATAACGACCTCGTCTGGACCTCCACTACTGAAAATCTATCCGGTAACTACATTTTTATCGTACGACAGTAGCTCCGCTGCCAATTACTTGGACAAAACGCTATACCTCATGCACCCTACCCCAGTAGCGCTAACCTAAAGCCCAAACGCAACCCGAGTCATATTTCTCATTCTATGACGAAATAAAGCCGGGAGCAAAGGTCGCAGGAGCTAATGTCAGATTACGCTTGGAGGCAGTGGCGTAATTAGCCCAAAAAATTGAGGGGGCTGAGCATAGGCATACGAGGCCCAATTTCTGAATACTTGCAAGCGAGCGAGGAAAAAAAATCGACCTTTTGAAAATGGAAATGTAATTTTGTAATATACGGTGGGTATTTTTCCCCATTTTTTTTTTTTTTTTTTTTTTTTTTTTGGGGGGGATGTAACTTTTTGGGACTGTAGCCCCCCCCCCCCCCCAGTACGCCAGTGCTTTGAGGGGAGGCGAGGGGCGAGTATGTTCTTACTTTCGGGGAATATTGCGTCTTTGGCTAGAGGGCTGGTTGATTTTGGGGGAGAAAAAAGAAATAGCACCCAAAATACTTTCATTCAGATTTTTCTACACTTAACTTATCGTTTTTAAATGTTGATGTTACAGGAGACCAGTTATGTGAGCTGTGGTGCCAGGCCGACCTGGATTCGGAAACTGGGGAAACCTTACGCGTCTTGAACCGGGGTAGCGGCGTGTACACGGACGGTACGCGCTGCTCCCTAGATTACGGCGAGATGCGCGTATGCGTGCAGGGGGCATGCCGGGAGTTCGGATGCGATGGATACCAATACTCTGGAGTGGTCTTTGACAAATGCCGGGTATGCGGAGGGAACGGATCCTCTTGTCATCAGGTAGACGGGTCCGCACAACTCAACTTGTCAGAACAGCGTAAGATATCAAATTCTCTCCTTCTCTCTCTTGATCATATTTTCATGTGAATTATTCTACCTTAATTTATATTCCTACATGTTGCCGAGAGTATGTTTGAAAACGATGGATGATTACGCATATCTCTCATAAGAAAATCCTGACCTTTAATAATTTGCAATCCATTTCTTAAACTACCGTACCCACCTTCGAAAATTTAGTTTGCTAAAAAGAATGATAGCATAATCTTGGGTAAATTATATCTAGTGGCGTATTCAACACATGCGGATCTGACCTTCCCTCGATCATATGCCCAGAAAATAATATACAATGTCAGTCAATAAACAGGAAACCCAGATTCAACCGTAAATATAGTTGCGATCAGCACATACAGATTTAATCAAAGAGAACCACATTATTGCATATTATGCTTTCTTTAATTTGACTCCTTGATCAATAAAATCCGACCATGGACAGCTGAGCAGTAACATTTTTCCTGTTTGATGTCTCTTGACTCTGCCCAGGTTTTGAATGAAACGGATGGTCAACCCAGTGATGGTTGAATGGTCTCCATTCCCAATTTCCCATGATTCCAGTAGTTGAATGCACACTTGGGCAAAGACGATATTGACATGCTTTTTAAAAAATGGGCAGTGCTCAGTCATCCATCATAGCTGTTCTGTGAGCAGCCTATCAAATCAAAGAAGACATTATCAGCTATCGTGCCATTATAATACCTTTCAGTAATCTTATTTGGTCAATAAGATATTTCGGCTTGAATATGGTTTTCCTTTTTATTGACTCACACTGTAGAGTCAATAAAACCTTTTTTCTTAAATAACAAATAATTTGGACCCCTTCCCTTGCTTTTTAATTTGTTTCTATATTCCACTGACATCTAGCTCTAGGACTTGAAAGTAATGAATTTGAGTGAAATATTTTCTCCTTTCTGTATGCAGAATTTCTTACTTTTCTGACCATCCCACAAGATGTGACTTCACTCAGTGTGATCAATACAAACACCTCAACATTTATGGGTAAGCAGTCTCCATGATCGCTCAGTAATTTTTGCTTTCACACACTGTCACAGACCTTGGAATTTAACTGTCATAAAAAGTATAAACTAATAACCAAGAACGGAGGCAGTAATTGTCTAATGTTCTCATCTACTTTAGATCGTTGAATATGGTCAGATCGTATTCGTTCTCCCATCTACCCCCCCCCCCCCCCTCTCTCTCTCTCTCTCACTCTCTCTCTCTCTCTCTCTCTATATATCTTTCAATCTATCTGTCTCCCTTCTTTTTTGTCTCTCTCTCTCTCTATATATATCTTTCCATCTATCTATCTCCCTTCTTTTTTCTCTCTCTCTCTCTCTCCTTCTCGTTCTTTCTCTTTCCCACGTCATTATCCCCCTTTCGTTCTCTCTCGCTTTCTCTCTCATTCTATCTCTTTCCCTCACAGTCTCCAGCTCCCCTTCTCTCTCTCTCTCTCTCTTCTTTTCACGCACTGATTCACTTCCTCCCGCCCTCCCTCTCAATCTCATTTTTCAATCCATCTCTAATTCTTTCATCACATTTCTTCTCATTTTATGTCCCCACCTCCCAAACAGATGTCATGATTAACGGCCAGCTCGCTATTGGCGGAAGCAGCCTGACCCGGTCATCGAGAGATGAATATCGATCAGAGAATACCACCATTTATTATCACAAGTCATCTGGTCAAGAGATCATTATGTAAGTTCTTCATCAATGTCGAAGACAGTCTACAAGTCTCATTTTTAGGGGCATCATGAGAAACAAAAGAAATATCTTGAAGGGAAAAGGCCCTTAAAAAAGGCTAATAAAAACATGAATAAAAATGAGAAAGAAACAACTCACTGATCCGCTGAAAGGGAACATGGGAAAATGATAAAAGGAAGAACAAATAAATTGTAATTGATTGCATCTGAAAACAGTGGAGGAAACAGTTAAGGTGATGGGAATCAACAAAAAAATCAAGCTTGCGCTTTTGAGCCAACCGGATGTAGACGCTTTGGCGATAATGCAGGTGCCCCTCCTTTGGAAGGCCGGTTTACATTTTGTATGTCCGTATTTCCGAAGGTCTGTTACTCCGACGGTTCGTAATTCCAAAAATGAAATAGGGTTCATAATTTCAAAAATGAAAAAGGGTTCGTGTTTCGAAGGTTCGTAATTCCGAAAAGTTATGTAGGGCTCTAATGCATTTTCGGAATTATGAACCCTTTTTCATATTCGGAATTACGAACCCTGTTTCATTTTCGGAATTAAGATCCTTCGGAATTCGGAGTAATGAATCAAATGTTCGGAATTATGAACTGCCTGCTATGGCAAATTTGTGTTTCGGAATTACGGACCGTCGGTATTATGACCGTACGGAAAAACGAACCTTCGGAAAAACGAGTACTAGTACCCCCGCGTATTAAAGGCCGGGGAAAACTGAAACAATCAATACAACTAAATAGATAAACAGTCTGACTCGTGTATCAGATGTAGTACAACTATTCTGGTTCTGTTTTTACTACTGTTGCTACCACCCATTAACTTTTTCAGGATAGCTGGACCGACTTTACACGACATGGAAATCCAGGCCTTCGCTGCTACTTCTGGAACAGCTTCGGCTGATATCCATTATGTTTACCACGTCACCGATACCTTTCCATCCCCGTCCCCAACCCCGACTCCAGTGACACATATCTGGGCCAAATCCGGAGGAGAATGTAGTGTTTCCTGTGGTGTCGGTAAGTCCGACTGCCTTTTTCCATTGTGTTCACAGCATCGTAATATCAAGCATTCCGAACAGTAACAACTTCATTACACACGTACGGGACTAAAGTCACTTTAAAAGGCCCAGTATTGGTGACTGGGACTAGACTCGGCCAAATCAACAAAGGGATTTTAAAAAGGGATTCATTATCCAGTGTTTACTTCTTACAAAAAGATAATTTTACAGATCTTATGGTTCCTTTAGTCTTTACATGTACATATATGAGATTAGACCTTATACAATCAAGTACATTTTTTTAAGAATTCCATTTGCAAGTTGGAAATGCAATAGTTTTCACTATTTCCTTGGTTTAAAGGTACCCGTATGGAAGTCATTCGATGCGTCGACGTCATTGATATCCAGTTCGTTGAGGATAGTCTTTGTGACGCTGCTAGTCGACCTGTCCCTATCGTTGAGTCATGCCACCAGGACAATTGTCCGCCCAGGTAAGAAGAATTGAGAATATAGAATATCTCATCTTCAAAGATGATAACCAAAGGGCCTGGGAAACAAGATATTTTTGGGATGTGAAAGAAAGTTCTATAAACGTTTGAACTTCTGCTGTTTTGATTTTTCTTCTTCCTATTTCTCTCTTTCATTTTTTCTTTTGATAACTCATAAAAACTGTGTGTATTTGCTGGGGATTCCCGACTAAAGTGCTTAAAGCACATTTGTTTTGCGTTGAGCCAAAACTCCTGACATTGAATAGGGTAGGATCAAATTGCATAGCAAAAAGTGAAATATTATTTTGTAAATACAGCAGTTGTTCTATATGGTCAGTCCTTTTTAGGAGAGATCTTACTGTAAATTCCCCTTCATGCCAGATATAAACGCTACATACCGTTAGAGTGGTATTTCTTGTTTTTGAAGGAATTACTTATCGCTATTCATGTATGTGGACCTGCTTCGCGTTAAATATTAAGCGAATCTCATATAAGTTCCTATTATCACGTTGCTCATCATCTTTAATAGGTGGTTTCTTGCCGATTTGAACACCACTTGTAGCGCCACCTGCGGCGAGGGTGTGCGAACCAGAGTGGTGGTTTGTTTGCTGTTCGCAGTCGACGGGGTTCGGGTGGTGGACGACTCTTTCTGCGACGATTCGGAAAAGCCGAGTGCAGCCGAACCTTGTACGGACCTACCCGATTGTCCTGGCACATGGGTGGTTAGTTCGTGGTCTGAAGTAATTTGCTTACTTTATTTGATTTTATTACATAATTTATTTGTTACTTTAATTCGGAAGGGGGAAAATTTAATTTATTCGTTGCTGTCCTAGGTATCATGTAACTTTAGAAAAAAGCTAAATGTTGAAGGTTCAGTCGAAAATGCTATGGGAAGTAAGACTAAACGGATGGTGATAGTATGGTATTCATTAGAACTCCTCAGATTAAAATAATATTGATTTGTGCCACAATGTGAATAGATTTTTTCTTTAATTGAAAACGAATCTTATTTTTTTCCTTATTTATTTCCTTACAAAGCTTTTGATATTATTTCATGGAAATACTTATCAACATTCTAACTGACCATGAGTTATTAAGCAGCTGGACTAGTTTATCTACACAATATTAAAAATAATAATTAATAACTTTACATCCTTGTCAGTCTACATGTAGCTCATTAATTTTTTTTCAAATATTTTTGGAAATTTCATGTATTTCCCTATCGCTTCCATCACATTTCAGTCACGATTTCAACAAATTAATAATTATCGATGATTGGATACAACATACCCAAAGTCAGTTGACTGTCTTATTGTAAGTCATTATTGGAGATATAAAGTGAAGTACTGTAATTGGGAAATGAATTGCCCAGGTAGGTTGTAACTTGTGTAGTAGCCTTTAGCCTTTGACCTTTGTAATATGAATACGGCAATAATTGTGTGGGGTTTTTCCCCCTTCACAAATCAGTGTAATCCTTGCCGGAATCGGACGCGGATGGCGCTATGCCGAACCGGCTCCGATTTCTTGACCGAACTGGACGATGAGGAATGCCCCGACCCGAAGCCGCATACGACGGAGCCATGCGAGTGTGTGACCACGACTGCGACGCCGGGCGAAGCCTCATCACCATCAATAGACGACAAATTTACTTTAACGATGCCACATGGGGGCGTTAGCGAACCACCAATCATTCGAACAGGTCCGTAATGGCTACTGTGAAACACCGTTTCTCTTCGTAATAATATATCATTACTGTCGCCCATTCCAAATTTGCTGTCAGAGAGATTGTCATTTTCAAACTTTCCAACAAATAAAGAAAATGAAGATTCGATCTTCTTCCTTTTGACACGTTGGGAAGGATTCAGAATTCTAGTTCTGACGGTAAATTCCAAAATTAGAAAAACATTTATTGTTGTTGTCACTATTGTTGCTAATTAGAATGTATCAGAAAACAATATTAATAATTTTAAATTCTATCTTATCCATCTAGTAGATGATGTGAATCTTTCCATGTGAACTTTGCTTTTTTTTCATGATTCATAAAATATCTCAAGTTTTCTTCACATGGATTTCTTTAAAATGTACAAAAACATAACACCCACAACAGCCTAAAAAATCAAGATCAAGTCCCACTTATACTTTTTTTTTCTCCAAATATCAATATTTTGATTTTTTTTTCGTTTCAGATGATAATTATTTGACAACCGATGAGGGATCTATCGAGAGATATGGGTCAACAGATGGCGCTCTATCTAGTATTGTTATTGTTGCACCGCTTGGTCACGTGGTTTTGGTCAATTTCAAAGTCGTCTATTTGGATTGTTCATCAGGTGAGTAATTCCCATACGTCTGTCACACCGACCAGACTGACAACGGATTCAACATTCCATTACATTACCCTTAATGGCAAAAATAGGTAGATTTGGAGACGGTTTGTGACCAAGGTATTACAGAAATTCCTTTAATTTGAACAAAACTGTAAGCACTCCAAATGAATATTAGGGCTAGTAAAAAAAAAAAAACAGTGATGAAATTGCTTGTGTCGAAAATGAGTTACTTGTATTATCATAATATTACAGACAGTTTTATAAACTATATCGTGAAATTCAAACAGTAAGGTGAAATAACATTTGCAACATACGTTATTATTTCATAATTAGCCATAATATAAACCACCATCGTAATTAATTCATTCATTATGCGTTTATGTGAGAAAGACCTGCTTGTGGATGAGCACTATATCGAGCGAAAACAATGAAAACAACATACTTATTCTCTAAAATTCTTTATTGTTTGGTAGTTTATGCAACCCCCCACAAGAGCATTTACGAAACGTACACCGGAAACCGAAGACCATTGTTCAGCAAGCATTCAGGGTTTTTCAGTTCAGTTTAAATAAATCTATTCCAACTTTCCACATAGTTGGAGGACACACCTCTAAAAGCAATATCTTGGAGAAAGGGTGCCCTTAGGCGTTAGAATACATAATAAATATATATAAAAAAACACACAAATTAACGCGCTTTTTACCGTCATAATTGTAATTATTCGGCTTATAGGTGATTCACTCCGTGTCAAGGATGAAGAAAATGTATACAGTGCATGCAGCTCATTTACAAACTTCAACTGGACGTCTACAGGTAACATAATTCAGTTCGATCTGACGACAGTAGCAGACGACAGGGGCTACTCCTTATCGTGTCGATTTATTCCAGTATTTGTATCGGCATCTGGTAAGTAGAATTGACTATTATTTTCTACATCTTTATGATCTCATTTTTCCATGTAAATACTTTTATCAAGGTTTACTTGGTACTTGTTAAATAACAACCTGTAGTGATAATTCTTGGGTCAGGTTAATTGCTGGAAAGTGACTATAATAATATAATAATTTGCGGAAGGCCACAGCTTAATGATTTCAATCAAATTTAATCTTTCGTTTCTTAATCTCGCTCTCATCATTATTTTTTTCTTCCTCTCTCGGAATGTTTTTTTTTTTAATCTCCCACCATCTTTCCCTATACCTCTCTCTCTCTCTTTCTCTCTGTTCCTTTCTTTCTATCATCTATCACCTCCCCCTTTCATCTCCCTTTTTATCTCTCTGATATCCTCCACCAAATTTAATATTCTGTAGACTGTGACCAGGTGTTTTTAGAAGAATCAGGGACCTTGACCAGTCCAAACTATCCATCGCTCTATCCGGCCGACCAGCGGTGCGTCTACCACATCGTAGCCCCTCCCAACGTCCGAATCAATCTTTATTTTGACGTCTTCAATCTCCACGTAGAGGATGCGTTGCTCTGCTCGACCACCAGAGACCACATTTTGGTAAGTTATGATTTGATTTTGATTTGAAAGAAGTCAAAGACAAATAATAGTTTTGCCCTGAAAAGAGACATACTGAAACTTTTCGCCTTCCACTCACCAAAATAAACCTTAAAAAATGAAAAGAATACCCATGTCGGACAATATAAACAGAAACTTATGGAGCAAAGCGACAGGAATAAAGGGCTCTTATTGGCCGGTGATTATTTTTGTCTATTGCTTTAGTCAGTCCTTCAATAACATTAACAATAACTGGAATACTATCATTAGTCCAAACTGAGCACTTCTTTTTCACGGAAGTTTAATTATTGTATCCCCCGGCAGTATGCCGGAGGATACCTTGGATTCAGCAGCGTTTCGCCGCCGCCGCCGCCGCGTCGCATTCTTGTGTGCGCTGTAGCGGTCACATTTCTCGACGAATTTCTTTCAGACTTCCTATGGACGTGTATCTTGGTAAAATCTGGACCCCTATAGTTTCTGGTGATGCTGCCCCCAGTGTTCCGTCTTTTATAGGGTAAAAGGCCATATTTTGGGGGATAGTTTGTGTGCGCTCTAGCGGTCACATTTCTCGACGGATTTTGTTCAAATTTTGTATGAAGGTGTCTCTTGGTAAAATCTGGAACCCTATAGATTTTGGTGATGCTGCCCCCAGTGTTCCGTTTTTTATAGGGTCAAAGGTCATATTTTGATAGATGTCTTGTGTGTACTCTTGTGTGCGCTCTGGCGGTCACATTTCTCAACGGATTTCGTTCAAATTTTACATGAAGGTGTCTCTTGGTGTAATTTAAAAACCTATAGTGTTTGGTGATGCTGCCACCAGTGTCCCGTCTTTTATAGAGTCAAAGGTCATACTTCAGGACATGTCGTGAGTGCACTCTGCAGGCCACATTTCTCAATGGATTTTGTTCAAATTTTGTATGGAGATGTATCTTGGTATAATCTACACATGTTTAATTTTTCGTGATGCTGCCCTCATTGTTCAGTCCTTTATAGGGTCAAAGGTCATTTTTCCATTTCTTGCACTCTTACTTCTGCATTTCTTGACGGATTTCGTTCAAATTTTGCATGAAGGTGTCCCTTGGTGTAATCTAAAAACCTGTAGTTTTTGGTGATGCTGCCACCAGTGTCCCGTCTTTTATAGGGTCAAAGGTCATACTTCAAGGGATGGCGTGAGTTCACTCTGCAGGCCACATTTCTTGATGGATTTCTTTCAAATTTTGTATGGAGATGTATCTTGGTATAATCTACACATCTTTACTGTTTGGTGATGCTGCCCTCATTGTTCCGTCCTTTATAGGGTCAAAGCTCATTTGTCCCTTTTGTGCACTCTTACTTCTGCATTTCTTGACGGATTTCTTTCAGATTTTGTATGTAGGTCCATTATAGATTACACCTCTACAGTTTTTGGTGATGCTGCCTCTAGTGTTCCGTCTTTCATAGGATCAAAGGTCATATTTTAGTGGATGTCTTATGTGCGCTCTGAGGTCATATTTCTTCCGAATTTTCTATAAAAATGCATTATACTCTAATCTACACAAATCGTTTTGGTAATGCTGCTCCTAGTGTTGACAATATTCCGGGCCACTGGCGGCAATTTCTACACCATCCTTTTGTTTGAGGGAGGGGATGGGGGAGGGTCTTTGTCCCTCCTTCAAATCGCTGCCAGTGCCGGGGGATACATTTCGCATTGCGCGGCACCAGCAATGCACATTTCTAGTTACATTTGAAATGCATATACTTAGCTGAGTGGTTTTTCTTGAATAATCAATCATATAATTATAAGACTATTAAGAATTTAAATGCATGAGATTACCAGGGGAACATTGGATTTGGATTTCATATTCAATAACACATGCATTTTGTGCAATGTCTTTATTTTGCTCACTGAGAAAGCAATAAAAAACCAATTCAGTATTTTCTTTCTCCTATTCCAAGCATTTTATTTGTTTTAAATGTCACTCAATTTGTTTATGATAGTTGCAAAACACTATTTCATGCAATGGCTATTTAAATGTCTCTATCACTATCCCTGATCATGTGTTACATGTAGTAATGCAGTTCGCGTGGAATGTTGATCAATATTTTAGTCAAATAGCAGCTCCGTTTTGTTTGAGTGTTGGGTACTAGTCATACAATTTCACGGTCTAAAAAAAATTATTCTGAATGGTTGATAGGAAGTAAACAGGAATTATTATGTAATATGTGGTTTTAGACTTATCAAAATCAAAATTAAAATAGCTTGCCTCATTTTGCTGAAAATCGCTGAAAAGTGCTGGACACAGATTTAAGTACATGGGACTGCACACACATGTGGTTGCACTGCAGAATGTTATCCAAGCCTCAAAGCTGTCAAATGTTTTCTCGCCCAATTCTTCAAAGCATATATTGCTATGAAATATTGCTACTATGATATTCTTTAACATAGGGATAAAAAGAACGAGATATCTCACAAATTATTTTTTTAATTCATCAGATTTTAACCTTCTTTTTAAGGTACTCTTTAACATTTTCTCTGTTCATACAGATCAAAGACCTAGACCAACAGTTCTACAGCAGTATATACTGTGGCCATCAGGTTCCTTTCGGGTATGTATCAACCGGTAACCGGCTTCGAATCAACTTCTTCTCCGATTCGGACCATTCGTCTTTCGGATTCTCGGCGACTTACACATTTATCCATTGAATATAACGCTTGAAAATTATTAAAATAGAATATGAATTATACTTTCCGTTACATTTAGCCTATATGATGACCCATAATGGGGGGGGGGGGGGGGGGTAAAGTGTCAATAAGTCTGATTAAATTCAGTTAAAACCCCAAAACAATCAAGACATCTTGACAACCTACTTTATGTATGGTTGGCCTATGATAAACCATTATACACCATGCCGCATATAAATGATATAAAGCGGTGCTCCGACATATTATGCTCCGGCAACAATTACTCCCAGGGGAGCGTTTCATCAAGCGTTTTTGTCAGAGATTTTGACTGAAAAATTTGCTCTCAGCCAACCAGATGTACGGATTTCAGTATAGCTGATAACAGTTGTCGGTAAAAATCACTGACAAAACACTTGATGAAACGCTCCCCAGGTTTATTTCGTAAACGATATAGCTTTAAGGTGAGGGTTGATATTGGATTTTAGGGTAAGGTGTTTAATAGGGTTTAATACTTGGTACAGGGTTGAATTAAGAATTCGGTTTATGCCAGGGTAATAATATCCAAACCCTTTGGAAGCGCATAGGGACGTTATATCATAATGTGATATGCGCTATACAAGAACGGTTTATTATTATTATTATTATAATTATTATTATTATTAATAATATTATTATTATAATGTAGGTATTGAACGCGGAGCTATTGTAGCCGAAGCATGCCTAATAAAGTATATTTTTACGGGGTGCTGGGGATGGAAGGCATGGTATCTGTTTTAATTGTTGATATTTGTTATTGGATATTCGTTAAAACGAAAATCAAGATGTGGTGTTTTTAATAATGATATTGTCAGTTTGCATGCAGGGCATGTGTGAACCACGGTTTTCTATATATGTATTTATTATATCATTATTGTGTATCATCTATTTAAGAATGTACATAAAGTGTTTATATATATATATATACATATATATATATATATATATATATATATATATATATATTGAACAAATATGTTTATCGTAGTAATGCATTTATGCGTATTAAATGTATAATCAATTTTATCAATAGTGATCACGTAAAACGAGGGCACGTTTTATCAAAATGCACGCTTATTATTTTTTGAACTTTTTTTATAACCCTTACTGTACCGTGGACTATTTCAAGAACCTCCCTGATCTCGGCCATGACATGACCGATAAACGGACCTTGAAAATCGCGTAAAGAACACAAATCCATGGCCGATTTTTGAAAACTTGATGTCAAAAGATGCGCAAGACTTGAAAAAAAAAAGTGGCGTAGCATGAAATGTAGCGGTTCGAATTGTGCGGCGAAATTTGTCTAGGGGGCCTCGGAGGACCCCCACCCCCTCCCCAGTACAGTAAGGGTTAAACAGTTCTTTATATTAATATCAATATTAATATTAATTTCATGGAACTGCAATTCTAAAGGCTGATTGTAATGTATTATGCCAGACGCGTCAACAAATTAAGCAGTCCATGGTATATAATATTGACATAAAAAGAAGCAGTTTCTCTACACCAAATTTGCCTCGATGAAAAGGGTGTAGGGCTGCAATGTCCATTTATTTCAAGCGAAAGAATTTTGGAATTATGCGTTTTTTTATTCCTCCAATTTAGTTCATTGGTCTTAATTACGTGTTATAATGCATCATACTGCATGCTGAGAGTCAGAAGCACATTAACGTTTAATATGCGAGTTAACTCCCCTTTTGCTCTCAGAAGACGATATTTTGAATGTCACATATCTGTAACTTATGGTCTTCTGCCAATCCGCCAAATCATGAAATTACCACAGATCATCTGAACACTAGGAAAGGCTGTATGATATTTTAGGGTAACGGTCTATGTTATCTAAAGTCAGAGTCATCTCATTATTTGCCTTTTATTTTTCATTAAGGCGGGTTTTCCCCCTTTTCCCCCTTTTACCGTTCTTTCTTGCAAAATGGCCTCTGACTAATCACAATATAAACATATTAATCAGATAACGATATATAAAAAGAAGCATCTGGTTGCTTCCCATAATATGTCTAGCTTCTGCGGCGGGAAACCCAGACGACTATACTGGCATCAAATCCGGGTCAGTGCATGGCAAAAGGTGGTCAAGTATTCTTTGAATTCTAAGCTTATAAATTAGAAATTTGGGTTGAATTTGAGAAAGGGTCACCGCGCCTTTGGATTATGGTTTCTTGAGTCCGATCTGTAGGCCTACTCACAGTTTGAATTTAGTTTGAAAAATATTTGTTTGATGGTATATATAAAATGTAAAGACTAAGGGTGTTGAGACACATTTAAACTGAAATTTTACTTGTCGTGATCAATTGAGAAATTAATTATTGTATTTTTATCTATTTTTAACTGGATTTCTATTGGCATATATTTTTTCTTTGGTAGAACCAAAGGAATTTTCAATCAGGGTCCTGTTTCATAAAACTTGTTATCAGTAACAGCTGCCATATTTCTATGACAATCAGATGCAAGGATTATAACAACTATCGTAACTCGTTATTGATAACAAGTTTTATGAAACGGGGGCCCTGGGGAAAAGTGTGTTAGCACAGGACATATTTTTCCCCGTTGGTGATTATCTATATTTAAAGGTAAAAAGTGTTATGACTGAAAATTTGTTCCGAACGACTCAAACGAATATTGACTGAATGTTTCAAGACTGCAAATAAATGATATGAGCGAAGCGAATTTGGTAGATAATAATATAATAGTTTAACATTAAGCAGATAAAGATAAGGAAAATGAGCTAGTATAGTTCTAGGGCCCATGTGAACAACATGTGGGCTGGGTGTGGGTGTGTGTTGTATGATATTGACTTGGGTTTTTCCAGACGTGTATCAATCATATATGATTATCTACTTCTAGGAACCGACCTGTAAACGTCACCATCCGACAAACACGACTTGGCATTACTGTATAGGTAGACGAGGGGGGCGTTTCATCAAGCGTCTTGTCGGTGATTTTTACCAACAAATTTGCTCTCAGCCAATCATATGCAAGGATTTCAGTAGCTTATAACAGTTATCGCCACTTGTCATTGATGACAATTTTTATGAAACAGGGCCCTGAGAGTTGACTTCTCGACCACCTCACATCCGCTCATAAAATAATAAAATGGAATTACGTTTTTCAGTCAACGTAATTTAGAGGATGTTTTCGTTTATTTGCTGATATTGTGCTCTTTCGAAATAAAAAACACATCTACAGCATGGTTGAAAATTCGGTATCATTTTCTTGCAAAATGCAATAACATTACCAGAACTCAAAATCAGCTTTTAAACAGGTGTTTCCCTTATTACTAGGTCCAATACTTAATTCTGGTAAAAAAAACATGCAAATAAGGATCAACTGAACAATAACGATTTACCTCAGGCACGCAGTTATATGTTTATAAAAAAACAAAAGACTGCATATCTATCCTACGCGTCAAGCATTTTTATACCATCTTCCAGAAACCAGAACACGATTCTTCACCTCAAAATAACAGCTTGCAATTTAGTCTGTTTATCCTTTCTTGTCTTGTAAAGTACCCGTTCGTCCCCGTTCTTGTGACAATCTTTGTCTTCGTTCTGTAATGTTTTCTTTCATTTTCCTGTTCAGTTCTGTTCAGTTACATGTCTGTAAATTATTTATTAACTGGGCCTATCCACAACAAGCCTAGCTTTTATACTTTAGGCACCTCCACTGTATATACATGTACGTAAATCTTTGAATTACATGTACTCTCTTTATTTTCAAATTCTTTGTGAGATCGATTTCTATTATTCCAGAATGTATTCCGAGATGTATGATTTGTAGTTTGATTGATTTGTGTGGAAATAAAACTAAACTGAAACTGAAACTGAAAATGAAACATGTTAGTGCATATAAACTAGGCAAACTTGCCTAGTACCTCCTTGGTATAACAGTAATCATGGTAACGCCATCCTTTTTGCTTATATTTAGAATTTTCTCGGTCGAGGCAAGTCATGATTATTCACTTTCCAAAAATACTTGTTAAAGGTTTTTTTATTGCTTCTTGAAAAAAAAAAACCAAGCATTGGTTTTATTTTTGAAGTGATTTATTCAAGTAAGTGTCTATGCATGAGGTTACCTTTAAAACTCCTATTATTGCTATTATCATATTAAGCATGACAAAGCTACACCACGGGGATTGTATCTATTACACGCTTGGCAATATTACATTCTACGTGCTCATTATAAAAGTGAGACTCTTCTGAATGTTCGTTATGTGTGTGGAAATGTATAGACAGCTATGTTTACCTGTAGGGCGTAGCATATTCTTTGAGCAAAGGTTATTTTTTCTTACAATACATAAAATATTACCTTGTTTTTCATGATTCTCCATTCATATTGGTTTTCACGAATTGATGAATATAATGTATTACATATCATGACATTTGTAATTTCTTGGTACTACAAAATTTCAATATGGCACGAAAAAGAGACATGATAACGAAGCTTTTCGACCTGCACTCATCAGGTTATCACGCAGGTATATAACAAATTACTTGAAATCAACTACATTATACTCGGTAAACCCGGACGCAACCTAGACGCCGTAATTTCAGAACAATCGCAAAGCTTGGACGAACTCCTTTTGTCTGCACAGAATAGGTTCATGCGATTGAATGTAAGCGGCTTCCAGAAAGCGTAAATGCGCTGAGCTTCTGGCCCGGGACATAATTGAGAATTGGTCGTCGGCATAGCTTTGTGCGCAAGCTGGATTGTTCAGCAAGTGGAGACCAATCGCTGAATCGCATTTGGCTATCTTTGGTCTGTTAGCGTGCATTTCAGATTTGCAGGCACGGACGGGCTGCGTGCGCTGATTGGTTGTACAGTTCCGAATAGTCGAGGGGATGTGTTGTTTAATGCGATCAGCCAACCGCTGAGAAGTACGGCCCACGTACCTGTCATCGCACCGGCACTGCTATTACGCGGTTTCGACACGCATTGTGTTTTCTAGACACAGGATGCTACCGTCAACTAGCAAGGATGTACTACCCACCCCCCACTTGAGTAATGTTATTTACCAATTTATTTACCAGATGCAGGTCGAAAAGCTTTCTATATTTCTTCACCATGCATTCTACAGACGGGAACATAAAAATTAATGTACCGTTTTTAAAACCCCCAATGCATTAAAGCCCATGTACAGAAATGGTCAACTTGGTAGGCTGAATGTGTCACACTTCTTTTATTTTAGTTCATGAAGGCAAAGAACCCACAATTCATATCAGATACAAAGGAAAAAATAAAAACGTTTGCACCTTTAAGCCATATGAAATAGCTTTTGTAATATTTAATTTTTTAACATATGACATGGGGGGGGGGGGTGAGAGTGAGAAAGATGGAGGGGTAGAGAGAGAGATAGAAAGAGAGAGAGAGAGATTATACCGTTTTTCTGATGACTGTACACTTGCATGGTATCTTATGAATGGTGACTTTTGATATACAGTGTACATGTATTTTATTAATACAAAGGAAGCATTGACCAAGAGATCAGAGAGAGATAACAGAGCGAGGGGGCAGGGATAGAGAGAGAGATAAAGAGAGAGAGAGAGAGAGAAAGAGGGAGGGAGAAGAGAAAGATAAAAAAGAGAGAAAGGTGAGGGAGACAAAGAAATGGTGACAGAGAGAGAGAGGGAGAGACAAGCAGACGGATAGAGAAATATAAGTTATACAGAAAAAGAGAGAAAGTAAGAAAGAAAGAGAGGGAGAGAGAGAGGAGGAGGAGAAGCAACGAAAGAACATGTGGAATGACAGGTTGGAAGAAAATGCGTGTGATGTTTCTGATGGTAGTAGTCCCATTTCTTATCATATCCCGCAGTCTCTCTCTCTTATTATGCCTCCGCCCACCGTAGGTGGTGCCGGAGGCATTATGTTTTCGGGTCGTCCGTCCGTCCCCTTTTCGTTCTCGCGATAACTTTCAAAACCGTTTTTTTTTAATCAGTTTGTAACTTGGCCCATGTATTCATATGGGAGGGATGATGAACTGATTAGATTTTGGGGTCTCAAGGTCAAAGGTCAAAGGTCACAGAGGTCATTATATACATAAAAATGGTTCGTTCTTGTGATAGCTTAGGAACCGTTTGGCGGATCAGCTTCTAAGTTGGCCCATGTATTCATATGGGAGGGACGATGAACTGATTAGATTTTGGGGTCTCAAGGTCAAAGGTCAAAGGTCACAGAGGTAATTATGTACATAAAAATGGTTAGTTCTCGCAATAACTGAAGAAGTGTTTGACAGATCAGCTTCTAACCTTTCCCATGTTTGCATATGGGAAGGACGATGAACTGATTAGATTTTAGGGTCTCAAGGTCAAAGGTCAAAGGTCAGAGGCGTCATTATGTATATAAAAATGGTTTGTTCTCGCAATAACTTCAGAACTGTTTTAACAGATCAACCTCTAACTTGGCCCATGTATGCATATGTGAGGGATGATGAACTGATTAGATTTTAGGGTCTCAAGGTCAAAGTTCAAAGGTCATAGAGGTCATTATATACATAAAAATGGTTCGTGATGTATGGAGTCTAGGCCTACCTATTTTAGAAATTTCAAGGGGACAGTGGTCTATTTGCTATAAAATATCTATTTCCTTGGTGTATTTGATGATTGTAAGTCATCAATGGTAAGTTTTTTATTTGAAAATGAAATGAAATAAATTTTCTGTCTCCTGTGCTTTTTAAGTGAAAAGACTTGTAATTTTGTTGGACCAATCCTTTTTAGAGTGTACATGTATGCCATACATTTCCAATCTGGTGATGGCGGAGGCATAAATTCCGACCGCGCGCGGTCGAAGATTCATCTAGTTTTTCTTTTGCCTTTCTCTTCCATCTCATGTTCATCATTCCCAAAATGAATAATAAAATAGATATCACCAACATTTACTTTGTTCTGTAAATAATAAGGTTTAATGCTAAGTTCCCTTTAAGGTGCATCATATTATGACGCCGATGTTCTCCCCCATCGCCCCCCCCCCCCCCCTCCCCGTTTGAACTTTTTGAAGGACCACGAAACAAGTATACCACTTGCAATTGGCGTCTAAATCAGCGGGGTTGCCCAAATACAATGAAATCGCCATTTATCTCCTCCTACTGGTTTACCGTGTCTGTTGAGGGTTCCGATCCCTGTTCCTGAATTTTTGTATACGACACTAAAATGAAATTAATAAATCAACCAGTTCGATCCAGAAAGGAAACAGCATTAAGCACGTATACATTAGTAAACACAGACATTAAACATATAGAAATATTAACTTGATATCTTTTCGCATAATCGCCATTTTTTTTATTTCTGCTTTCTTCGTTCTCATTATTTGCCATTCTAATGACTTATTGCAACATCAGCACACGAAGTGCTAACATAATGTGAGAAACTTAGCGTCTGTTTCCATCGCTGGGCTTGATAAGCCGGAACGGTATAACTGTTATCAGAATGTCAAACAAATGGTTTGCCCGCTATTACTATAATCATTAAGTAATAATAGAGCACACAGCAACTTGCTAAATCAACTTCTAAGTTCATTTTTTCAGTATTTGCGTCATAGTTTTTTTAATATCTTGATGCGAGAGGAATTTTAATGCCATATTTTGCTCCTTCCTTCTTCATTCTGCCATTTTCTTCGGAAGGAGAAAGGTGTCAGGCGATTTGCGGTAAACCGATATACCGATAGCGGCAAAGAGTCTCCAGATAAAACATCGTCTCAAGTTTTACAGAGCAAATTTTAACCTGCCTCTTGGTCATTATTATTAGCTGGGTTGATACCCACTGCTGGGTCCTGATTTTAAGATGGCAGAACTGAAAGGGATTTTGTTATCCATTCTGATTTGTCTTCTTTCACAATGCGTTCCTTCTCTACAAGGTAAGAGAAGTTAATTTTGTAAATTGTAAATTTATTTATTTACTTATTGCAACCACGTAAAAATTTAACCAGTTGGATTTTTACAATAGAAAGTTATTCCATCATACACTAAAATATTTAAAATATAAACACATAGGAAGCGGACATTCATGAAATTATATCAAATTGACATTTGAATCGAGTTTGTGGATTTCGCTGACGTTTTTGTATGGTAAACTTGTTTAGTATTTATAATTTAAAACATAATTTTTATTTCACGTAGATTGAAAACAAATCTTACATAAAGTTTAACATTTATTTATATTACCATTCTGAAGTTGGTTATGACCCTCAGAGAAATTGGATGCAGCATAGTGTCATTTATAAATTAGACAAAAATCAGACATTTTGGCCTTTCACAGGCCTAAGGCTAAGGATTATTCACCTAACATCGTGCTGATTGTAGGAGTAACAGTGAAAAGCTAGTATTTCTATTTTTATGCTGACATTTAGAATCCTACTCATTACAGATGGTACAGATATGACTACATAACTTGCACTCATGTCCGTTACAGTACGAGATGAATAGAACATTTGTTAGACATAGACATATCGATCCTCAAAACGGCTACACTCTTAAAAATGCGGGGTCGCATATTGCGTGGTCGAATTTATTCGACCACGTTTCGGGGTTGTTTTCGATCAATAATGCTCCCGCTGCATTAAAATGACCAGTTTTTGCGTGGTCAAAATGACCACGCAAAAACTGGTCATTTTAATGCACTCTAAAAAAGGACTGGTCAAAAAATGTACCAATGCGATTGGTCAACACCATATGGGTTATTAAAAAAAATATGTTGGTCACAATGTTCCAATTTCACTGGTTAATCACTAACCATTTGAAATATTGCTTATTCATCAGCAAAGTATTGGTCCGACTTCTACTTGGTTAAACGTTGGGCCATTGTCATGAATATTCATGATGTATCCTGAATACCCATGAGCAACCGTAAACAACCAGAATTTATATATATAAATGACACTTGATTTTTAAGTTTTTATGCAATGATTGCACTTTGAAATGTGATGAAAAATGTATGTATACTAATTATTATGTTGTACATATTCAAACATGTAATTAGGTTTAAGATCTAAAAATCTACATTAGAAAATTAAATTAAAATCTTTAACCACTTTTAGCAAGCACTGCAATACAGTCCCTATATAATAAAGTAAAGGTTTTCAGGATATATAGGTATAGGATAGGTATAGGATGTAGGACTATAATAGGAGTAGGGTTAAAGTAGGATGATAGGGGTATGATATGCTATACGATAGGAGAGGATAGGTTATAGGTCATAGTGAGCAAAATATACAAAATATGTTATGTTATGATATTACTTGACATTAGCTTCTTTTTTTTAATCTTTGAAACGTGGATGGTACACGCGCATCCGGCAGAAGTATCAACCCCGTCCGACGGGAAATGACCACGTTGCGTGGTCGGAAGAAATGACCCCGTACGTTTTGACGGGGTTATAAGGTAATGATCATTAGTATGCGGGGTCAAGTTATGCAGAAATGACCACGCAATCGTGGTTAAATTTTGACCACATTCGGGGTCGAAATGTAACCACGCTATGTGGTTACTTTGGGTGACCCCGCATGGCGGGGTCAATGTGACCCCGCACGGGGTTTGTGCATAGTTGATCCCGCATGCGGGGTCATTTGTAACCCCGTTTGGGGTTATTTTTGACCACGCATTTTTAAGAGTGTACGCATATTAGTTGTAATAAAATATCATCAATTATCCTTTACTGGCATTTTAGACTGCCTTGTGCTTTATAATGAACTTTATTTGGGAAATGGAAAAATGGCATCTTCTCGTAAGACTTTAGGCTCCCCAAATTTTACTTTCTGTTCTATTTTGCCAGTATATCCTTTATCTCTCGAAACTTTATACCTATGCATCATACGTTGTACTTGATTAGAAATTTTTACTCGTACGTTTTGAAATTGACACTTATGCTTGTAAAAGCTGAATGGTTTTTTTCTTATGTAAAAGTGGAACAAATAATATTTCAAACGTTAAACTTCAAACTGTATCAATGAAAGATAAAACTAAAATGTCAATGTTTTAAAGATTTTTTAAAAAGAAATCTGTATTCCTGAATGACTGAAAGGCAAACGCCAATTTCCTAGTACCACAATATCTTTAGAAGAAACTGACATAGGATTAAACGTTTTTTCAAATGTCACAAATTAAATTCTTTTGGATCGTGGCCTCAAATAGTCGGATAAATAGCAATATCAAAATTGCGGGGCTTGTGAACCTGCATAAGAATAGGAGGAGGCCAGAACGGCTGCCAATCGTAGTGCCGTCGGAGCAGTTGCACGACTATTCATCGACCAGTAGCAAAATGGGGTATTTTCTTGGACTGGGTGGCTTGAAGTATATCGCGACATAACTATTCACCTTTTAAAAAGAATACCTTTATATAATTTTCGTTTTATAATTTCATATTTATTTCTTTCATAATCTATTCACAGTCGGGTCGGTAGGGATGTGACCCCCTCCCTTCACTTAGATCCATTAAATTCAATGAAAATAGTCTTTATTACAATTAATTGGCTAAACCCTTTATGTTTACGTGCCAGTATAGTACGGAATCAGTAAAACTACATTTTATTTTATTTATAATTCCTGATATTTGTGTAAAATATTTTAGCGAGCACTATATTCAAACTAAGACGCATGTACATTACACTTTACGTGTGGCTAGCATGACCGATATATTCCTTAAATGTTAAAATGTTGGTAATATTAGTTTCTGACATATAATTTGAAAATATCAAATCTGAACTCTAAAACGGATGTTTACAGAATATAGTCCTGCAAAAAGAATATAAAATATTGTACTTTGTGTGTGGATGTACAAATGTGCTCCGTGTTTTGTTTTGAAGTAGAACCAGCTGGAAATATTGTGAGGGATCTTCCCGTAGATAAAATTAATAGTACCTTCTAATCTGAACAGATTATAATACGAACATACTGATTTGTGTACAGTGGCGTAACTGGGGATTATGGCACCCGGGGCAAAAAAATGAAGATTTACAGGATAGCGAGCATTTAAAAAAATTTAAACCGTTAAAAAAATATTAAGAACTATATACTGGGGGCGCAAAATTATGGGATCCTGAAAGAAAATGATTATGCGAGGGAGCAAAATGACCGAGCTTTAGAAAATTTTTGCATTTTAAATTCTCAAAAACTGTCTTTCTAATGCATTTACCTTGCGATGCGATTCAGTCAGTTTCCGGTTCCTCAGGCTTTGTCAAATGCATGCAGGTTAAAATAATTATTATCTAGTCTCTTTTTCTCCTGTTTGAAATGAGTTATACATGTATTTATGTTATTGTATCTTCATGATTGTTATCTTGTATTTGTATACAGTGCCCCCTGGAAAACAGTTATGTGCATGATTTCTGACGGGGTTACCCTGTTTAAATAAAACGAGAAAAATAAATAAATAAATAGAATATATTTCACCCCTTTCTCTCCTTCCATTAATCTATAACAGACTGCTCGCGTCCAAACCCCGGCCCTAACGTCATAATTACACCAGACCAAACCAGTTACACGGTATGGTCGTATGCAGCATTCTCTTGCCCAACCGGCTACACGGCTTCAGGGGGTAACACCTTTTCCTACTGTTACTCCGGATATCCCGACTACTGGTCGCCTGCAATAAGCACAGTCATTACCTGCACACGAGGTAGGTCGATCATTGGCATCCAAATCTTTATTTTTGCGCTGTGTGTGTGTGTGTGTGTGTGCCAAGATCCCAAGCTCGGTATATCCCGTTGCACGCGAGGCGTTGTGTGTCAAGATCCCAAGCTCGGTGATGCCCATTGCAGGCGAGGCGTCATTTTCCTGACGTAGGACGGCGTCAGCGACAGGGGCGCGGTTTTTGACGCTCCCCATTTCATAATTAGTTTATAGTAATCAAATATACCTTGCACTGAGAGTGGACGGTTGACCATCGAGCAACGCAATGACTGAAACTGTTACTACACGAAATTGTATTAATAGGGCTCTGTGACGAACTTTTATTGAGCTTGGAAGACTCTGACAGATAATTCCCTGACGTATACATATACTGTTTACTGTTTAATTCAATCTGTAGGCATAAAAGAAAGACAAACAAAATCTCAATTACTAAGTGTCTAAACGAACCACATTTGAATATCTATAATTTGTTTTCATCTAAAATATACCTTTGTCTCAACAAAATAACTTTTAAATCATGTCCTATTAAAACTGACTCTTTGCTTTAACCACTTTTCAAATTAATCTTTTAGCCTTGACTGAAACTAATTTATCTCAAATTGACAAATTACTTGTTTAATTAACAAATTCCTTTCATTGTCAACCTTAATTGTATAAATTCATTCACAACATCTCTATTATTAACTAAAAGCATTGAAATAAATGCCACTTTTATCTTCAGATTTTGTAACTTTCTTTTCTGACCAAATTCTTTGCAAGTCAATAAATGGAACAAAGTTTGCTTTAATTTTCCTTTAAAAGACTTAATTCAAGTTTGCAAGAATAAATGTTCACCAAATAACTCACTTTGTATACAAGATTTCCTTATTCAAAATATTGTATCACATTTCAATGTACTTTACATTGGCTTCAATACACTTTCCATTGGCTACAGTACAAATCTATTATCAAACCCACGCTTGATTTTGTGTGTATCCACAACCAACTTTACACTTTAAATTTTCACTTATTTTCTCAATCATAAACAAATATAATCAACTTACTTCAAATATGCAGTATTATACTTTTTGGCTGTAACATTGATTGTTGCTGATGGTTCAAACTCAAAGAGATATTTAGGGATAATTTTTCCAATCCCTTTCCTTAGCTGTGACTGTGGCTTTTTCTTCCTGTACAGTGCTTGGTTGTAGTATGGCAGGCCAAAGTTACCACAGGGGGACTAAATTATGGCAAGCCAATTGTCAATATGACAAGACAAAGTTACTAATAAATTATGACAAGCCAATTGTTTGTCAATACAAGTTTTAGTTCAATAATCAGAAAAATCAAACTGTTTCTGAAGGAAACATCCTCCCGCCTCAAACTAAGACAACTGTTACATTATAAACATATAAATTACATTTACATATAACCTTCAACTGGGTATATTACTGCTAATTTACAAATAGGTCTACGATACGTTCCAGATGACGTCTTGATTTTGACATTTCTCACTTTGCCATCACTACCCGGGTAAACCTCCATTACTCTTGCAATTGTCCACTTCCCTCTGACTGCATTGCTATCGGCAGTCATAACTATATCGTCTACCTTTACATTTCTACGATCTGAATTCCACTTTCTTTTAGGGACTAAAAGTGGAAGTACATTTTGCGTCCATTTTTTCCAAAACGAGTCCACTATGCGTTGAACAAATTCAACACGACGCTGTGGATTTTTTGTGTCCTTAAATGGTCCCTGCGGTACATTCGTGGACGATCTCCCTAATAGAATGTCATTCGGACAAAGATATCCGCCGTCATCTGGATCGTTACACTTACGACCTATCGGACGTTCATTAATCAAATTTGCTACTTCTAACAAACAAGTGTATAACTCAAAAGGTGTGAGTACTTGCTCACCAATTGCTTGTTTGAGTGCTATTTTGCAACTCTTTACAAGTGCCTCAGCACACCCATTTTGATGAGGTGCGGCAGGAGTGACAAATTTCCACTCGACACCTCTTTCTGCACAATAGTCCTTTAGTTCATTTTTACTCCAACCTTGTATCATTTCACGGAGCTCTTTCTGTGCTCCAACAAATTGCGTACCATTATCACTTATAATTTGAACAGGCTGTCCGCGTATTGAGAAAAACCTGCGGAGTACCTGTAAGAATTCCATTGTCGATGCATCAGTAGCTATCTCAAGATGCACGGCTCTTGTATTTAAACAAGTAAATATGACACCGTAGTGTTTTGCCCTTTTGTTTCTACCAATTTTGACAGTGTACGGACCAAAATAGTCGCAAGATGTATAGAAAAATGGTGGTGTCTGTGGGGCCATTCGACAATTTGGTAAATCTGCAATAATTTGCGTTTCTCTTTTGCACTCTTTTGCCCTACACTTTACGCACCTGTATTTTACAGTTTTTGCTAACCTATGTGCCTTTACTATCCAAAATCTTCTTCTGACCTTTGCTGTGGTTGTCTCAACCCCATGATGACCTAACTCATGAACATGTTGTGTTATCAACATTGAAACATCATGTTTATGTGGAAGTAAAACAGGATGTTTAGACTCGTATGACGTTGCAAGATTTTTCAATCTGCCCCCTACTCTGATAATTCCTTCTTCATCAATAAAAGGAGACAAGGATTTGAATTCTCCCTTTTCAAGTCTTGGCTTTAGTGTTTTTTGTGCACTCTTGACCCAAAATTTTTCAGCTTCTACTAACTCTAATGGAGACAAGATTTCTGATTCTTTCTCATTTACCTTCTTGATTTTGGATTTGAACATCTTTACAGCTCTAAGCACATATGCTGTTACTCTTAACAATTTTCTCCAACTTGAATAATTTTCAATGTCTATCACAGTTGATTCTACCGTCACATTGAACACTGATTTGGGCTTTTTCATTTCTTTATCAGTGTCTGACTGATTGACTTCAACAATTTTTCCTGGCCAATCACTTTCATCTTTGTACAGAAATTCAGGCCCTCTACCCCACTCTTCTGATAATTCATCGACATTTATACCCCTAGATAACTTGTCGGCAATATTGTCTTTCCCGGGGATATGCCTCCAAGTTGACGGATCAGTGAGTGTTTGAATTTCACCGACTCTACTAGACACAAACGGCTTGTACGATCTAGCCGAAGATTGGATCCACTGCAATGCAATGTTACTATCAGTAAACAAGATTATTCTATCCAGTTCTATTCTCATTTCATCTACAATTGATTTACACAACCGAGCTGCGAGTACCGCTGCCTGCAACTCTAACCGAGGTATTGTTAATGCTTTCAACGGAGCAACTTTTGATTTTGCTGCTATAAATCTACATTCATACCTTTCATCACTGGTTTTCCACCTAATGTATGCACACGCACCATAGGCATTCTCTGATGCATCTGAAAAAATACACAATGTTGGTTTTCCAATAGCACTTGGCGGAGTGATACATCTAGGTAACGACACTTTGCTTAATTTCTCAATTTCTTTGAAGAGCATTTTCCATTCAACTTGCTCTTCTTCTGGTAATGGCTGATCCCATTCATAACCTTTCTCCCACAGCCTTTGCATTCCCATTTTAGCTTTAACTACAACTGGGGCTGTGAATCCTATGGGATCAAAAATTTGTGCAATTTGACCTAACACTTTTCTTTTTGTAAGTGTTGCTGAACTATTTCCATGCAAAGCTTCCTTAAACTTCTTGTTTGCTTTTATGTTACAAGATATGGAATCAGTTTCTTTATTCCACATCACACCTAACACCTTTTCTTCCTTTTCTACTTCTTTTGCATTGTTTTCCTTCTGTTTAGAGAGGTCATTATTGTTTAACTCTTTGTTTGATGACCATCCCTTCACTTTGAAATTTCCCTCTGCTAAAACAGCATCTAGTTCCACTGTTAACTCATCGGCTCTCTCCTTTGAAGGTACTGAGAAACACATATCATCCATATATGTGTCTTCTTTGATTATTTGCGCGACTTCTGGATGTCTATCTTCTGCTTCATCAGCGGTCTTATGAAGTGCGACTTGAGCCATGGCCGCCGATGGTCTGTCACCAAAAGTAACAACGTTCATGACATAGACGTCGGGTTCTCTTTGCGTTTCCATGTTGCGCCACAAAAATCTGTGTATGTGTTGATCACTTTCTGGTATTGCTACTCTATGATACATTTTGGATATATCTCCAATAACTGCCACCTCATTTTCTCTGAAACGGGTAAGAACTCCTAACATATTGTTTAACAAATCTGGACCTTTCTTCCAATAATCGTTAAGAGCTTGACCCTTAAACTTTGCGGATGAATTGAAAACAATTCTGATCGGCGTTGACTTACTTTCTGGACGCTCTACTGCGTGATGTGATATGTAATACACAGGACCATTGTAAGCTTCTATTTCTTCTTTCGACAATTTTCTACAAAATTTCATTTCTTCCATTTGCTTTATCTGCTCATCATACACTTTTGCATGATTTTCATCATTTTTTAATCGCTTCTCGGTGGACAAGAGAATTTGCTCTGCTTGGCACCTATTATCAGAGAGCAAACTTGGGTCTTTTGCCCATGGATATGGGATCTCCCATTGCTTCCCATTCTTCTTACAAGACTCATATATCTCATCATATTCATCTTTCTCTGCTTTAGTTAATCTACTGTTACATTGAACACCTTCTGCCTCAACTGACCAAAAGTCTGTCAGGTCAACTGGGGTCGCCACTCTGGCGTGCAAAACTACCATATTGCAATGTATTTGTGGCATTTCTGATGAAGGTGATCCGAAAACAACCCAACCTATCGGAGTATGTCTCGCTACGTAATTTCCGTAACACTTTTCTTTGCCTCTATGTAGTCTCGCCTGGTCTACCCCGATTAACAAATCGAGTGTGCCTCCACTTCTGTGGAGATCTTGAGAATTCAAGTTTAGTTTATATGCTACATCACTAAGATTAACTTCTTCTATTTCTTTACTTATTGTAGGAATAGCATATGCTGTAATCTTGTGACTGCTATTTTGCTTACTTAACTCACCAACATTCAGAGTATATTTATTTGTTTCAAGGATTCCTTTTATCAAGTCGAGCGGTTTACCCTTTATGCACTGCCTCAGTATTGTGAGTGCATCTCTCTTCTCATAACGGCTGTCTACAATATGACAGAAATCAGATTTGAAAGTGATGTATTCACGAACATCACCACTAAATTTCGGCATAGTTTCCATTTTAACTGAAGAACGTAGAGTGTGTGGAGCTTGTGCCGAAACTGTAGGTGGATCCCTGGGAGACTCTCTGGAGGTTGCTACCTCTGCTTCTTGATCTGACTGTTGCTGCTTAACAAATACGTTATAACTAATTTGTAGACGTGTGAACTCATCACTAACTGCTTGCATCCACTCTTCTTCTTTGTCATACTCCTCTTCATCTTCAATCAGAAGAGTATAATCCTCGTGTGCTGCGACAATTTTCTGGAATGCTGACTTTGTTTGCTGGAAAGCTTCTAGCAATTCATCTTCTGGCCGTCCCGCTTCTATGTAGGAACTTAACGCGTTGGCTTGTCTCGTGTAAGTGCCTTTAAAAGCACGCCGCTTGAATTTCAACGATTTCGCCGCTTCAGCCATTATTCTTGACGGTTGAGCCGTAAGATGTCCTAAACTAATTTGTGCTGACTATACTGCTTTACTGGCGGTAGGACTTCTGTTGACTCCCTCACTGAACTTCGCTGACCTTCTGGCTGACTGACTGAAGTTTGCTGACGAATTTGAAATTGAATGATGGACGGTTGACCATCGAGCAACGCAATGACTGAAACTGTTACTACACGAAATTGTATTAATAGGGCTCTGTGACGAACTTTTATTGAGCTTGGAAGACTCTGACAGATAATTCCCTGACGTATACATATACTGTTTACTGTTTAATTCAATCTGTAGGCATAAAAGAAAGACAAACAAAATCTCAATTACTAAGTGTCTAAACGAACCACATTTGAATATCTATAATTTGTTTTCATCTAAAATATACCTTTGTCTCAACAAAATAACTTTTAAATCATGTCCTATTAAAACTGACTCTTTGCTTTAACCACTTTTCAAATTAATCTTTTAGCCTTGACTGAAACTAATTTATCTCAAATTGACAAATTACTTGTTTAATTAACAAATTCCTTTCATTGTCAACCTTAATTGTATAAATTCATTCACAACATCTCTATTATTAACTAAAAGCATTGAAATAAATGCCACTTTTATCTTCAGATTTTGTAACTTTCTTTTCTGACCAAATTCTTTGCAAGTCAATAAATGGAACAAAGTTTGCTTTAATTTTCCTTTAAAAGACTTAATTCAAGTTTGCAAGAATAAATGTTCACCAAATAACTCACTTTGTATACAAGATTTCCTTATTCAAAATATTGTATCACATTTCAATGTACTTTACATTGGCTTCAATACACTTTCCATTGGCTACAGTACAAATCTATTATCAAACCCACGCTTGATTTTGTGTGTATCCACAACCAACTTTACACTTTAAATTTTCACTTATTTTCTCAATCATAAACAAATATAATCAACTTACTTCAAATATGCAGTATTATACTTTTTGGCTGTAACATTGATTGTTGCTGATGGTTCAAACTCAAAGAGATATTTAGGGATAATTTTTCCAATCCCTTTCCTTAGCTGTGACTGTGGCTTTTGCTTCCTGTACAGTGCTTGGTTGTAGTATGGCAGGCCAAAGTTACCACAGGGGGACTAAATTATGGCAAGCCAATTGTCAATATGACAAGACAAAGTTACTAATAAATTATGACAAGCCAATTGTTTGTCAATACAAGTTTTAGTTCAATAATCAGAAAAATCAAACTGTTTCCTTCAGAAACAGAGAGGCTCCAGTTGAAATTATGGATTCTCTGAGGTGACTGGTATAGCACTATTTTCTGAGGGGCGCAGCCCCGAAGAAAATAGTAACTATGCCAGTCACCGAAGAATCCATAATTCAACTGGTGCCTCGAAAAGCGTGCATGGTATATTTGATTTATATCCTACCAGAGTAAGCTTAGATAAACAATAATAAAACTAAAGAATCTAGACCTAGTCCTAGACCTAGTCTAGACTCTATATGAAATGTATACAACTCACCGTATTTGCCCAAAGTCACAAAAGATGCCTGGCCACATTGGCATGGCTTGTAAGTATTGTCTATAGTCTACTGTAGATCTAGATCTACATGGCACAAATCCAACGATGAAACCAAACAATGTAAACTTGAAACCTGAACTTTTCCCCAAGTCAAAAGAGAGGCTAATAGACCCCTTCTCGTAAGGTGTTGTAGATTTACATGGCACTCAAAATCCAACGCTAGCGCTGGTACGTGGTCGACTCGACTAGCGGAGATCAACGTGCATGTAGGGTCATCTGCACTTCACTACGCGCATACACTCATACGTACATTGAACATTATGAGCTAGCGGCTCTCTCAGCCATCTCTCAGCGCTAAAGCAGAAACATTATCGCGATATATTGTCGCGATATCGATAGCTTCGAAATATCCAGAAAAACAAAAAAGTGACGTCATAATATTTTTATATCGAAAAATATACGGAGGTCTGACGTCACGCGATATCCATTTTTTCTTCATGGTGAAAGTATTTTGTGTCACGTGAGACATTCCTGGCCAATCTTTGCATGAGAATTTTATGATGTAGGATATAATACATAATATGGACCCGAAATGACCCCAATTTGTACGCGAACGCGCATTCGTTTTCGAGGACGCGCTACTTGTTTAACAAGTAAAATCATACTGGCACGCGCATCGTGGTGCGTATAAATGACAGCATATAAAGGTCTATTGTACTCGGTAAAGAAATGAACTTTATCTAGACATGCACACATTGTGATTACGAACTGATTATTACTGAGGTATGAGCTCACCATTAACTCTCCTGTTCATTATGCAATATATATTTTTTAAAGGCCTTCATGAATTCTTTCTTATTTGATAGGAATCTAATGACATTTGCAATCCCATTGTGCTGGTCACATTTGTCCTATAACGATAAAGATAACTATACATATAAATCGTTGTCAAATCGCTCAAACGTTATTTATGTGGGAAATGAATAGGAAATCTTTTGTGGTAAGTCAGACTACTCCGATATGTGGTAATGAGCCTCCCTCGCCGATTTTATCATCTCGGTGGAATCACTTGGCCACCGATTTTTTTTTTTTCAGGACAGAGCTCACCGATAATTTCTGAGAGTCAATCGATTTTGCTCCTTCAAGGTGACGTTAGTTCAGAAGAATCATGTGGGTAATGTCCATCGTGCTTGATTGACAGAACCCCACCGATTTTATCGGTTAGGTGTGACAACTTTTATCATCGTCGATACAACTACATTTTATATGCCCATGATCGTTATCGTTATCGGACAAGTCTGACCAGTCCTTAATTTTCTAATTATGACTTTTCATTTTACTATATACTAACGTAACCCTTCTCGAAAACATTCCATTGTCTCAGAACTGTAAGTAAACATTGTTAAAGTAAAGGTTCCACATAATTTTTGGGAATAACATAATGTAAAATGAAATCGATGTGAATTGCTTCCTTTTAGTATCCTAATTAGCATGAATGAGATAATTCTGCATCTTTAACTGCTTAACGAGAGATCACAAGTGATTTCAATTGTGACTTTTTTGTCTCTCCTTTTCCTTTCTCTCTCCCTCTCTCTCTCTCTCTCTCACTTTCTCTCTTGTCTTCCTCTTTTACCCACTCGCTCTCTCTGTCTAATCGCCACCATGTGAGGGTGTGTGTATGTGTGTGTCTCTCTCTCTTACCCTTTCCTCTCTATCAATAGATACGAGCGTGATTACACCTGAAACTGGTAACATAACAGGTACGTTGTTCTTCGCCTATATTATGTGTTTCAATAACTAATTTCGAAAACATTTATTTCAGTTTTTCTTGCTCATGATTTGTTTCTAGTTTCGGCTTTCAAATTATAGTTAAATAGGATTTCAAATTTTCTTTCTTATGTCGTTTCAATATACTTTACTCTTCTTAATACAGTTTCAAACTTTTTCTTTTTCTTTTTGTACTCATTTTTTAAAACTCTTGTTCTTTAAACATCTTCTGTTTCATTTTAATGGTACAATTGTAATGTTTATTTTACCAACCAAACCTACAGCGGAGGCAATGATTTTTGTAGCTGACTTCGCAGACGGTGAGATCTACATGGCCGACTTTTCTAGCGATAGTCTCGACTCGCTAACCTTCGATGCTTTGCCGTTTGGTTCTGTCCTCCAACCACTAGCCGTTGATTACGATCCCGATACCCGCATGGTGTACTGGACCGAATCGTCTGGATCGATACGACGTGCGAATATCGATGGCACAGGTCAAAGCGTGATCGCTAATAGTGGTGTAGGCAGTGAGTATTCCTGAGCTAAGAAATCATTAATTTACCCTCGATAAGATTTTATATGATTTGTACGTCAATTAAAAAGCTTTATAAATTTATTCGACTGTTCGAATTTACAACTTCCAAGTATGTAATATATATATATATATATATATATATATATATATGCATGTATATATATCTTTTTATTTCATCAATAGATGAAAACTATTTTGATGTGACCATCGACTAATGGTTCTTTCGGTATCACTACGATGATCCCAGAGAACCACCCCTAGAGCAGTTGTTCCAGACTATTCTTCCTAATTCCTTTATGTATAGTTGTCTGAGGGTAATTTATAAGGGGTAAATATCTCAGGGGCAATCTTCTGGGGTTAAATGTGCCTTGGGTAATTGGTCTCAGAGGTTAGTTGTCAAAGGGCCAATTGGCATCGGAGCAGTTGTCCGGGGATAAATTTTTTTAGGGGTAGTTTTCTTGTTGGTAACTAGTTCGGGTGTTTTGGTTCAGATTATTGTTTCTGCTTAATTGTGTGGTCGTTTACTGCGCTGCTTTTTTTCTTTATTTTTTTTTCTTCTTCTTTTACTTTTTTTAGTACTCTTCTATCGTACTTCTTGTTCTTCTTCATTATCTTGTTCTTCATTTTTTAATGTATTATTCTGCTTCTGCCTTTTTTCCCCTTTTCTTCTTCGTATTCCCTTTCTCTGTTTTTCGCTTTCCTCATCTGTTTCACCTTCTAATTCCTATCCCTTTCTTATTCTCGACCTTCCTTTCCTTCCTATTCGTGTTGTTGTTGTTCTCCCACATCTTTTTTTTTTATTTCTTCTTCTGTTTTTCTTTCTTTTTTATATACTTCGTCTTCTTCTTTTATCATCATTCATCATCATATCATCTTACTATTATCATTACAGAGCCTGAAGGCATAGCGTTGGATACGAGTCGCGGTAAGGTCTTTTGGACCGACGAATCCTTAGACCAAATCACTTCAGCTAATCTCAACGGATCTTCACAGCAGATTCTCATCAGTACTGACATCTATCGTCCACGCGCCATTATCGTACATCAAGGAGAAGGGTAACATCCTCCTTATCCCTCTTCGTGACAGTATTTTTTTTCTGCTAATATCCAGTTGACTCGACTTTCGAAAGTCTTTGCGGCCATGTTTTAAGTTTAGGGTAAGGGTTGGGTTTAATGCTGGGTCAAGGTCCTACCCTCTCTCGTTCATTGTCTCCCTTCCTTTTATGTCCCTTTCACTCCTCTTATGTTTTGTTTATCCGGTTTATGTACAATTATGTTCCCTTTTCAACGATACACTATTTTTTGCAATTATAAGTTATAGGGGCTGCAATCTACAAGCCCAGCATTTTAGCAGTCCCCTCCGGGACCAACCTAATAAAGTTTGTTTATTTCTATGGCTATTATACACTGTAACCAATAATTGTAAGTTTCATTGATTTGCTATGTAGGATGTAAACCTATATGCATTTTATATTGTTGGAAGTGGAAATAAATGAATGAAATGAAATGAAAAGGTTTTAAGTTAGAAATTCAGTCAATTATTATTAGAAAATGACCGTGGACTCGTCGCATAATCATAAAATAAAAATCAATTTCGTTTCTCCTTCATAATACAGGGTGATGTTTTGGACCGATTGGAATTATCCGAGTACCATCGAAAGGGCTAATCTTGATGGAAGTGACAGATACGTCATCGTCAACTCTAGCATCCAGTGGCCCAATGGGTTGGCTTTTAATGCTGACGGTAAAGGTCCAATTAATATTTAAGTTACTTTTATCGATTAAAATTCTGACACACGGGATCGTTCTCTTTATTCCGGAAAGTGGGTAAAGATCTCTGCATGTATTAACCCTATGTGAATATGATAATTAAGTAGTCAACGGGTTAACTTACACTGCGTGTTCCAAAAAACTTTCAATTGATGTTACCTAAACAATTATAGTGTATATTTTATACTAAGTTAAATGTTTAGTCGGTTTTGGCACTTCTTCAAAATGATTCACTTGAATTTGGTTTGTAAATCTGAACAGGTTTTTTTCTTCAGTTTTTTTTAATTCGAAATGCAACTACGAGGAAGGAAAACAGTCTTTGAAAGAATGATAAATTTCACCGGTTACATGTCGTTTTAGGGGAGGTTCGTAATTCCGAAGAGTCTTGCTTCAGAAAATGGAATAGGGTTCAAAGTTCCGAAAATGGAATATAATTCGTAAATCGGAAAATCAAATAGACCTCATAAGTTCGAAAATGAAATAGAACCCGTATCATTTTCGGAATTATGAACCTTCTGAATAATGAACACTATTTCATTTTCGAAATTATAACTCCCTGGTATGTGTTTCGAAATAACGCTCCTTCGTAATAATGAACCTTCGGGAAAAAAGTTCAAGAAACTTCTGAAAAACTAGAACATCCCATTTTGACCATCAGGTTCGCGGATCTACTGGTGTGACGCTGGAACCGACAGGATCGAGTCTGTCGATCTTTGGGGCGACGACAGAATGGTTCATCTAGCGACATACTCGATACACCCATACGACCTTGCAGTAGTCGACGACACTATAGTATGGACGGATTGGGATTACGATGCGCTTGGAGTTACTTCAACTCAAAATAGCAGTAGCTATAGTTTTTACTACCATAGCGTTTTCCAAAATCCGTTTGGCATGCATGTGTACAAAGGTTCGTTACATTTTGAGAACTAAACTATTATTCCCTTTGCACAAGAGGCATTATTTCCATTGGCTTTGCGCCATTCACAGACATTCAGGCCTATAAACGTATAGAAAAGCCACAGGCGCTATCTCTAGGTACATACGCAATCGCTTGTAGCACCTAGGTGCGATGGCCTTGCGCAAGGTTTCTGATTCGTCTGGAAGTCGTCGACTGCCCCACTGTGCTAGAATCGATGGCGAATTTAAACAGTGAAGACAATGCCTTGAATTACCGGTATAATGGTAATTGCCTTCAAGGCTTCATAACGTCGAAATTGCCATTTCCATTCGGACTACAACCAGGAACTGCAATGTTAAACGAGGCCATGAGACTATTTCTCTGGCGTAAGTTGATCCACTTTATAAATTTTCATCCTAAATTTGAATAAAAATTCTCACCAAGTATGCTATCCTTCTAGGAAATTTAAAGAGTACTGTATTTAGCTGCTGCATAACCTTAATACTCAAGCCGTTACCAGCGTGGTTTAGAATGATACATTGATATAACTACAAATTTTTCAGAATGCTTGAATGCAAGAACAATGTCTTTTATGTGTTTCGTTTTTCTCCCCACACCTTGCAGAAGAAGTGTTAACACCAACGGAAGGGTACGCCCCAACTGAACTATATACTCGCGATCTTACTGCAGGTGAGTTATTATGAAATTAAGTTTTATCATTATTATAATAATAATATCAGTAATGATGAAATAATGATATTATACTGATAACGTTATCACGCGTAGAGATGTATCATAAGGAATGCGCAAGACGCTGGAAGGTATATACCATTACCTTGGCTTTTCCAAGCTACTGTATAAGACGCTTGAATATTTTAGGTGTTCCCCTTCCAACGGGTAACCATTCACCTCACTTAGGTTGAGAGTGCCATTTATAATATATTAATGTTTTGTCAAAAATATTTATGTGAACCATTTGATCAACAGTCGACTTGCCCACCTCAACAGCTCTGTATATGACAGTTCATTATGACATTTTTTTAAAATCACTTCGAAATAATGGGTTTATATGTAGAACTTTTCTGCTCGTGTACGAAATATGGTGCCTTCACGCTAGATGTGCATACCCCAATTAGTTATATCAGGAATCTATTTCTTGTAAAATAATAATATAAAGCCGTGAAAATTTCTCTACACTGTAAAAAATAACTGTAGATTAACAGGGGTTTTTTTTACTTGTAAAATTACAAGTAATTTTCCTGCCATTTCACAAGAAAAACGGCCAAAACTTGTAATTTTACAAGTCAAAAAACCTGTTAATCTACAGTTACAAGTCTAAAAACCTGTTAATCTACAGTTATTTTTTACAGTGTAGAAGATTCGTCTATCCTAAAGCTTTCTAATTCCGAGAATGGCATCGTATATCCGAACATGACAAAAGGTTTGTCATTCGAATCTAGAACCCCCGTCGATGTAACGTGCATCCCTTAAAATTTATTACGCATCATCCCTCTTTAGAACCAATCACTGATGATAACAGGACACCTCGGCCAACCTGGTGGTGGTGGTATACTGATCGTAAGTCTGTCTTTATTTTGTTATTTTCTCCGCCCCATAAACTCAATATTTCAATGTCATTGGTTGGTTTGATTGGTTGTTCTGATGGTTCATTAAGTTAATGAAAATTTCCCTTTAAGTCCCTTTGTCGTGGCACTGAAGGAAAACGGACCCCTTACCTAGATACAACTACTGTTTGAAGTTGAAGAGATTCAGATTTATGTTTTACTTCTTCCTAGATGAACATAAGATAAAATATTGAATTTATATTATTAGAACTTATGCTAAATTGCCCTGATATATAATGAATATAATTGAACTGAACACAGCTGATGTGAAATCATCTTAACTTAAATATTACATAATGTATTGTGCTTGATTTTGATATTGGAAGAGAAGTCCTCATTTGAAATAATTTATAGGCCAGATATCCATCGAGAAATATTCGATTACAGATCATTTCTCGAAGATTCGTTATTTTCAAGATTCGTTTGTCGCAAGAATCATAATTCCTAAAATTGGAATATATGGGGTTCGTAATTCTGAAATGTGAATAGGGTTAGTATTAATATCCAAAAACCCTTTGGAAGCGCATAGGGACGTTATATCATAATGTGATATGTGCTATACAAGGGCAGTGGTATTATTATTATAGTAATTCCAGAAAAAATATAATAAATCAGGGTTCAAAACTTCTTAAAAGAAAGGAACCCTATCTAATTTTCATTTATTTATTTTTTAATTAAAGCCTATATCATTTTGTGAAAAAACCAACCTTCGGAATAACGAGCATTCCCTCAACTTCATACCTTATACTTATTTTGTTCTAGAACCAACCACTGATGATAACAGGACACCTCGACCAACTTGGTGGTGGTGGTATACGACAGATCGTAAGTCTGTCTTAGTTTTGTCATCTTCCTCTTCGTCAAAGCTAATGTAATGCCATTAACTCCATGCAAATGTAATTTTTCTACCCCTCTTGTACCACTTTCATTCTCTTTGTTACCACGCTGAATGCAAATGCACCCCTTTTTCACATCCATAAAATGTTTTTAAGGCGGTGCACCCCGGGATGGCGGTGACCACCAGCATCCTGTACCGGACCGACTCCAGAAATATTCAAACACCAAACTCTTCTTCTCTCATTCGCTATCCTCTCCGAATCTAACAGTCATCTCGATTCTCTGTCCTTGCAAAATAAATTGATACCAATCTCTTGTTGAATTAAAAGTCTCAGAAATAAATCAAGTCCGAAACGAGCGTGAAATAATTGAAGTGTCAGTGGAACATATTTATTAAGACGAAAAAAATGTTAACGATGACGAAAATATAGGCTGGGCTTCCTGTGGAACATAACAGCAAAATGAAAAGTTATCCCGACCTAACATAACGGCGAAAATTAACAGAAGGCTCTCCGCGATCTAACTTAACAGCGAAATTAACAGAAGGCCGTGCATCCAAGTGCCGACTCGATTTTATACGTCTTATTAACCAATTAACCTCAATCTTCTAAACCCTAATTATTACGTATCTCACCTCTGAACAATTAAATGTCTTTCTAAAACAAAATCACTACCTCAATCCTTCCGAGGACGTCAACCAATTTCAAATACAAAAGAAGCACGTACTTTCTGCCCTCTCAAGAAAGACGTGGCTTAAAGCCCCAGAAATATGTCCGGGGATGCCAAATTAAATATTCACAAGAATCTTGTAGTCTCCCCGTCTTTGAATAGATTTCAAATTTTTCTGCTCATGTACGAAATACGGTGCCTTCACGCTAGATGTGCATACCCCAATTAGTTATATCAGGAATCTATTTCTTGTAAAATAATAATATAAAGCCGTGAAAATTTTTCTAGATTTTGTTCTATCCTATAGCTTCTTAATTTCGAAAATGGAATCGGCTCGTATATCGAAACATGACAAAAGGTTTGTTTTTTCGAAACCAGAACCCCCGTCTATGTAACGGACATCCCTTTAAAATTTATTATACATCATCCCTTTTTAGAACCAATCACTGATGACAGCAGGACGCCTCGACCAACTTGGTGGTGGTGGTATACGACTGATCGTAACTAACTTGAAATACTTTATAATTGATTTAAACTGAACTCAGCAAAGCTGATCTGAAATGATCTTAAATTTAAACCTTTCAAGACAGGAATTATTTAAGGGCTATAAAATTATGAACCTGTTATTTTACATTTTTCTGAATTACGCCTTCGGAATAACTAAAATAAATGACGTATTCTTATCTCGTTTTAGAACCAACAACTGATGATAACAGGACACCTCGACCAACTCGGTGGTGGTGGTATACTACTGATCATAAGTCTGTCTTAGTTATGTCATTACTTCATCAGAAGATAGTCATTTCTAAAATGAAATAGGGTTCATAATTTCCAAAAATAAAATACAAAAGCCAATTTTCAGGATTATGAATCAGTTATTTTACATTTTTCTGAATTAAGCCTTCGGAATAACTAAAATAAATGACGTATTCTTATCTCGTTTTAGAACCAACAACTGATGATAACAGGACACCTCGACCAACTCGGTGGTGGTGGTATACGACTGATCGTAAGTCTCTCTTCGCCCAACATACTTCATTTTGCAATTGTAATTTGTTAGTACAATACAATTTTTCTCACCCAAAGAATACCTCACATCAAGAACAAAAACCACTGATTGATAATTTTTGTTTTAGCATATTATTATACGTGCATGCCCTATGATGCCTTGTATACGTGTATTCTTATCGAGTGTTCTTTTTGGTTGTTTCCCAGAACCTACAACTGCTAGTCCAACCACCACACCATGGTGGTGGTGGAGTACCACAAATAATCCCACCGGTACGTATGTATAGGTAACATGTGCACATAATAGGTAGATCCAATCCATGACGTTAGATGGTAAATGTGCCTTAAATCCTGCGTAACACGTACTTGTCCTACACTCTAAGAAAAAAGGGTTCTGATAACGTACTCAATCCTTTAACACCAGCAGATCCCTTTCATGTGTTGATAAGCACCTTATTTTATTTTAAAGGTGTTTAATATAAAATTGCTTACTAACACCTTAAAAGAAGGCGTGGTGTAACAAGTTCGGGAACAATTCAAACGGTTAAAACTATTTTAAGAGGATTCCTATGTCCCACTGTTCATACATCCCATTTTTTCTTAATTTCATTGTTCCTGCATCCCACTGAAATTAAGTCTAATTAGTCTTACATCCCATTGGACCTACATCCCATAGGTCCTATATCTCATTAGTCTTACATCACATTGTTCCTACATCCCATTGGCCCTACGTCTCATTGGTCTACATCTCATTGGTCTACATCCCATTGGCCCTACGTCTCATTGGTCTACATCTCATTGGTCCTACACCCCATTGGTCCTACGTTCCCTTTGGTCATCCTTTCCACTGATCTTACGTCTCATTGGACGTATGTCCTAAACTTCCTTCTTTCTAGTGGTTATAAATGTCATTCAGGGCAGATCACTTGAGATATAGGAGTAGACATTATCATCAGTGAGGACTGTTTGAAAGCACGATGACGAGATTTAGAAGATGATATTAATATTAGAAGAATATGATAATAGATGAATATTTCATAGGATGAAAGAGAGTCAATATCATAGTTGATCAATTGATCATTTATTTTCGAACGTGTTTTACAGATGTAATTGTGACTCTCGTTGTTGGCGTCACCCGGACCATCTCCTCTCCAAACTATCCTTCATATTACCATAACAACGCATACTACAACTGGTACATCAGGGCTCCAGAAGGCTATGATACTCTCGTCCACTTTTTGGATTTCCGAACGGAATCATGTTGTGACTATCTCAGAATTGGGACTGGAGATTCGCGATACTCCCCTGGAAGTGTGGAACTTGTTCGCCTGTATGGTTCTTCTATACCTTCGGACATAAGGTCTGCATTAGGTTAAATCTCTATATTCTTTTTCAAACATTCAATGTGTTTTTACTTTTTAATCAATAAACTCCCTGCTTTCAGATATTCGTTCAATAGCACATTCATAGTACCAATCTATGCATCTTATAATAACATGTGTGTAACTCTTTTACTTTAGAGCTTTCTAATCATATATCAAGTAATTTGCTTATTATGTCGAGGTATTTAAAAATAGTAAGTTACTACAATAGTATTACAATTTAGGTAAAATGTATGCTCACACACCGGGTTTCTCCTTAAGTTAGTTCTCCACCTTCAAGCGTTCACCAATAGCCAACGTATTTTGGTGGTCGCATGTACAATGCACATCCCATAACGTAAAATCTGGCTGGATGGTCAGCATGCTCGCTCATGCGGCCAAATCTCCAACCACCCACTAGACATGTCCCCCAATCTGCCAAAAAATGAAGGTATTATACTTAGAATTAGAATTCTCATGAGTTTGACACCCTTTTCTTCCTTTTTAGGAAGAATTTGAGTCAATTGTGTTGCGATACATCAAAGAAATTCTACCCGTTGTCATCGCAATAGGCCATTATCCTCGATTTCTGATGGAAAGTATATTTTCATACTACCCTAACGTACCTCCTATCGCACCCCAAATGCAACCCTTTGAAATATATATATATTTTTTTACACATCCTTCAGAATAGACAGGCCCACTAGTTGGATGCAATTCACCACTGATGGATCTGTTACTAATAAAGGATTTCGGCTCCAGCTGAGTCTTATTAATTCAACTACTGGTATGAGTTTAGCATACATTATATATAAAACGTTTCGCACCCCTAAAAAAAATAATAACAAAAGTAATAATAACTCTACATGTAATATAGGTTTTCCCGGTCAATTTCGTAAGATCGTCAGTCAATTTCATTTTGCGTGCATTCAATTTCAAGGATTTAGGTCGCGCACAGCCGATTTGTAATTCAAATTCATTTTCATATCATTCGAATTTGTATTTATGTCATTTGAATCTAAGTTTTTGTCAATCAAATTCGCACTAAATGCACCTAGTTCGCAAAACGTTCAGTCAATTTAGCAAAGAATGGCAAGGGAATTGCGCAATACTGTTATTCCAGCATTCAATTTCATTTCGGATCATTCAACTTAACACGTTGAGCATTCAAAATCAAATGTAGTTCCAGTAAATTTTGTCAGTTGATAATTATTTGGTATTTTCATTCTTTCCTTATGAGTTTTCTGCACACATGGGTGTGTTTTTCTATAATCAATAACATTCTTTTATTTTTCTTCTGATTTATTATGTTTATTTTATTTTCTTCTGATTTATCATCATTTTAAAATTTAGTTCTAGGAATTTTTGTTCTTCATTTCTAACGTTTATAGTGCCTGCAGAATTGCAGATTTTCTTGATTGATTTGTATTTTTTTTTCATAATCTTTTTTTTTTTCATTTATTTTCTTGATTGATTTTTTTCATGTTTAACTATATATATATATAGCTGCATGGCAAAACATGTTATTTTAAACATTACGACTTGAATAGATGAGCAAAAACACACAAACGCTAAATACATGCTAAATTGAATGAACTCATTACGAATTCGAATGCCCACGTGCGAATTTGAATGCTAGAAAAGACGCTTCCAAGCGAGGTAGCGAATTTGAATGCTCTCCACGCATATTTGAATTTGAATGATGTAAACGCTAAATGTCTTGACCGAAGTGCGAATTTGAATGACCTCAAAATGAATTTGAATGATAAATTTCATGGCACAGATCTTTTTCGCGAATTTGAATGACTCCCTTATCAAATTGAATGACAAATCTGCGAAATTGACCGGGAAAATCTATATTAAGACGAATCCTTTTATCTCAGCCTATTGTTCACATTCGCCTTAACGCTTGTTCGCCTTCGCCTTAACGTTGAATTTCTAAAAAAAGGAAACCCAACCTTGAAAAATTCCTGTAAATGGATTATGTATTTAGCGATATTGAATTTCATAACATACGGAAGAGTAATTCATTTGCTTCATTATGGTACCTGTTTCTAGGGTCACGCATCACTGAACATCATTGTTTTCAAAATTTTGTGCAGAATCCCAGGTGATTCACTTTCTTGTAAAACATAATAGGCAGGGTTTGAGTTGAATGGCTTTGTCAACTCTCTTGGTTGCTCCATCAGTTAAACAAAAATGAAAAAATATATCATTGTGATTGTATTTACGCGTTAACAAAGTGTCTTATGAACTTCACACACATGAAAGAAGACGACAGTCATAAATCTAAATCAAAAATAAATGAGATCGTCAGAAAGCACATAGAGCATGTTTGTTAATCGTTTATCTGGAGTGCTGCAGGCATCTTCCACCAATTGTTAACAAAGACCAACATTTGTAAAAATCAGAAAAGTCAAATCTTCACACATGAATATGGATTTTAGATTTTTCTCTTTCATGCCTTTTGTCTTTGATTTGCATTGCTTTAGGATCCTGTCACTCTTTGGGTTTTTTATTTGTAACGTTAAATTCAGCCAGACTGTGTTCTTTCAAATGTTTCTCATCTGAAAAGGCTTTCCAATGCAGAAACTCCTGAAGCATAGGTAGATAACACCCATTTCACACAGATTTGAAGAAGAAAAACTCCCAAGAAAAGAAATTGGAGCACCCAGACCCTTTGACAAAAGGTTTTACGTTAACATCATACATATTGTACAATTTTAAAAGCAATGGTGTTCAGTGATGCTTGACCCTGAAAACCTAAACAAGTTACCATTGGAAAGCAAATTAATCACTCTTTCATATGACATGAAATTCAATATCGGTAAATACATAATCAATTTACAGCAATTTTTCAAAGTTGGGTTTCCTTTTTTTAAACACCCAGTATTGTGACGGAATAAATCGCATTGTTAGGATTCGCCTTTAGTAGGAAATAGGCGAATAATATTATTATCAATATTAAAATGGCATTAAACTGCCAAAACTTGAAGAACGCCACCTTACAGTAACTCCTAAATTGAGATTATAATTTGAAAATCAATTGCATTATATTTTTAATTTCGACAAACAGCTGTTGGGAAAATAGGCACATTTTATATTTCAAACTATTATTTTTTAGTAAACGAAGAAGCTTGACTGGGGAGGAATTTTAATTTGTAAACAAATCTTTAGGCATTTTACTCCCAGTGTTAAAGATCGTATGCTCGATCTGTAATGAAAAAAAACACAAGTCAGAAAAAAAAATTGGAACCAGCGGGATTCGAACCTGTCATCTACTGTTTGCCGGGCAACCATTGTCTACGGCGGACCGTTAAAAATGAATATTAATTAGTCAGAAAGAAGAGGATCTTGGGTATTTGATTCTAGTTCATCGTGACTTGGCCGTGAACCAGAATAGCCTGGTGGTTAAGTCGCTGCCCGGCAAGCAGTAGATGACAGGTTCGAATCCCGCTGGTTCCAATTTTTTTTCTGACTTGTGTTTTTCATTACAGATCGAGCATACGATCTTTAACACTGGGAGTAAAATGCCTAAAGATTTGTTTACATATTATTTTTTACGTTGCACATGTGGAAAATTTCCTACAGATACATTCTAAGCTTCTTCAAATTAGAATGGAGGCATGATGGGGAAAATTAAAGGCACAGACACTTTTCAAATCCTGTTGAAAGATGGTGCCATTTAGAAGCTTCAATTCTCGCTACCCCAAATACGCAATTTCGCCAACAGATGGCATTTGTCATGCAAACCACGCATGCGCAGTGCTGGCAATATCCCGATTGGGTCGACAAGTGTTTGTCTTTTGCATTGAAAATGTACACAAGTATTACAAAAATCCTCGAGTTTGAGTTTAACCGACATGTTTGAAAAGATACCCTCATGATTTATTGAGACAATTGGTTGCATTTTCAAAATTTGAGTGGTTTATGTCACGCGATCCAAAAATTAAGCATTTTAGCACTCATTTTATTCATAAGCCGTAGTATTTCAATACGGGCCGGAAGTGAAGTTAACGAAGATGCGGACCATTTCCATGCATAATATTGTCCTCTACGTCGAAAATTGCATATTTCAGGTAGAGAGAATTTACTGTCACTTCAATATTATTATAAGTTATAATAATTAATAATAATAATCAATAATTCTAATAATTATTGTAATGATAGCAACGATAATGCAAATAATAATAAAATAAGTAAACAAATAATGATAATTATGAATAACAAAAGAATGTAGCCTCTATCATTTTCATTCTATGAATCAAAGAAAGTTGTGACATTTCTAAGAGTATCTTAAAATCGCCTTCCATGAATTTGCCTCCCCGTATATTTGGGGATACATGTCTCATTGTGTCTGCGTCTGTGTCTGTGTCTTGGTGTATGTATGCATATATTCTTGTTTCTCTAAATCTCGATTTAGATCCCTGGACGCCTGAACCAACACGGTGGTGGAATACTGATGGTACGTCTTTCCTTGTTTTTATTCATCATTCGTCATTCTTACAATGATTTGTTCTATTCATCGAAAGTTCTCCCCGCTATTTATACTGCTTCTCTTCAAAGATATGTAAAGGTCCCTAAATGTATATATTATATTTCTTAAGGAGTGAAATTACAATATAAATTACCGATGTTCCCTTGAACATTGTTGAATGCCTACTTGTAATATCCCGCCTATGAAAATGTTCTCAAATCCTAAACACTATAGGACTTCTTAACACTATGTCGTACTTTTGGAATGTGGGCCGAGAGTGAAGTGATCTATGTAAGCATTAATTCATTTTCTTTTAATTACATCATTTTCCAGACTAAGATATCAAAACAAATATTTTTTTTTATTTACTCTATGATTTTAAGATTTGCTTCTTAATGCCATGTAAACTAGATAACTTCAGAAATATTTCCTGTGAATATATTTCAGCACCTACAACCGAGAGTTCTACTACATGGTGGCGGTGGCGGGGTACAACAACCTACCCAGGTAGGCTATGTCAATATTGATGTCATGAAAAGACATGATTATAAAGCGGACAAGAATTTAGGCTAAAAATCTGCATACAGAAAGGTAAAAAAGTATGCCTTTTCTGTAAATTAATATAAATGTATGGTTTTAGCAAAATCTCTTAATATGAACATACTAAAAACTCTCAGTTCGTTGTCACATAGCATTATTCTCAAGCGGTGTATTCACTTGTTTTAAATCTCTATGTCATTTTCCAAACTAAGAGGTCTAAAGATCTGAATGTTTCACACAGGTCATATATAGGGTTGCTATCATGCTACTTCTTATTGTGGATCTTTAATTGGCTGTTTAAATTTCGCCTGGATCTACCTACTTAGCGGAACCATGAAGCTGATGAAAAATAGTTCAAAGCAGCTCATGTGCAGGTTATCTTGGAATTGCCTGTTGTATTCTCTTATTACCGGTCGGGATTTCTAGTGGCGTTTCTTCATCCACGATAGGTTACACGGTATAGGCTCGTTCACACATGCCGAAGTAAACCGCTTAAAAAAAAACGCTGCCTGTTTGTTTTTTGTGTATGAAACATGTTAAAGGCAAGTGGGAATGCAGCATGACGCAACGAAGGTCACTATATGCATACTCACTTACATGTATGCATAAGATACAGTAAGCGCAGTACGTTTTAAAAAGGGTTGTTTATGCGTTTTACCGCTTCATATTTGAAGGAGCCTTAATGCGTGAATTTTCAGTATGACAAAATATTTTATTTAAATAATGACTGTATCTTTGACAGACTTTACAACTGAAACACCTCAGCTGCCGACTGAAACAGGTGAGTAAAATATCTTTTACTCAACGGTAATGCAAAATCGTGTTAAAAGTCGAAAGTCAGGTGACATGTTTATATATTTATATTTTAAGGAGTATAAATGGCTAGTGTTACTGTGGACCTTTTTTTTATTATCAAAATATCAAAGGTAAAATTGTTTCCGAACTTACAGTTACCAAATGGGCTTCAACAAAAACAATAATGTTGATGGTAATATTGATAATACTGACAATATAATAATGATAATAATAATGGGCTTTCAGTGCTGTATTAGACGTGTATTAATGCCGACAAAATGTGATTACATTTTTTTTACGTTTCTTGTTGTTTTGTGTGTGTGTGTGTGTGTGTTTTGCTTTTTATTTTATTTTTTTTTCATTTTTTTATTTTTGCTTCATTTTTTTTCTTTCCTATTCTTTTTATTTTTCTTGCTTGTCTGTGATTTTGGATATCTATACCCCTTGTCAACAATTTTGGATCTTTCACGGTCATAGTGCTTGTATCACTTAACTTCTATGTCATGTTTATAATGAATATTAAAATGGCATTATTCAGCTGACAATACATTTGGATCAGTTAATTCAGCTATTCAAAACAACCTGATTCTAAAGTCTACATTTGGTTTTACCGACTTAGTGACCCATTAACCCTTTATTTATCCTCTGCTTCACTTTATATTGAAGATTTCACCACTCGCCGGCCCCCAACTGACGGACCTGCTACAGGTACGTCTCTTTAAGTGTCCTTTAAATTGTGTTATTCATAATGCTGTTAATAAACAACTAGATTATTCTCACCTTTTAATTTTTGGGTTGGCAGCCAAAGCTAATGAGCCCCAAACTGTTTTTAAGGGAATAATAGGCCACCAACAATTGCCGACAGATTGTTAAATTTCAATATGGCACGAAAAAGAGACATAACGAAGCTTTTCGACCTGCACTCATCAGGTTATCACGCAGGTATATAACAAATTACTTGAAATCAACTATATTATACTCGGTGAACCCGGACGCAACCTAGACGCCGTAATTTCAGAACAATCGCAAAGCTTGGACGAACTCCTTTTGTCTGCACAGAAGAGGTTCATGCGACTGAATGTAAGCAGCTTCCAGAAAGCGTAAATGCGCTGAGCTGTTAAATGTGACGAAACATGATTGAACGAGTCTCAATAATCCATGGGCACAATCACACCTGCGGCTTCTCAGCCTCCTTATCATTCTTATGTTCTTAATTCAGTATTTGAACACTGACTCCACAATGAATACATGTACACTACCAATATTTCTCCGATTAATCGTGAACGTGTTAGACTTCCAGTCTACCAAATGAACTATTTAAATCTAAATTAGGGTATCATTTTTGAGACTATTGTTAATTGTTATCTGTCAAAATGGAATTGTTTTGTCTGCTTCAGTTCCTGTATGAAGGACTGTATAATTTATTACAATACACGTTGACACGAAATTAATTACCAGTCTAGTCAAAATTTTTACGTGTACACTTCTGTGGTTGTTCTGTGAATTGGGGTTAAATACCTCAGTCGCCCCGCCAAACCGACTCCACACTTTTTAAAACTGATCGATTCTTGGCGGTCTTGTATGTGTGACTGGGGTATTAGTGATGCAATCTGTTTCTTGGTGTCATCTCTTCCACAGTTCGTCTCGTGAATGGTAACGAAGCGCACGAAGGCCGGGTCGAAGTATTGCACAACGGTGTTTGGGGAACAGTTTGCGACGACAACTGGGACGTGAACGACGCTCGAGTTGTCTGCAGAAGTCTAGGGTATCGGGATGCCCTCAGTGCCCCTCAGAATGCCTACTTTGGCCGGGGAAACGATCCTATCTGGATGGATAACGTGCACTGCTCGGGCAATGAGGGGCACATCTTTAAGTGCCCGCATAACGGTTTCGGAAATCACAACTGCATACATAGCGAAGATGCAAGTGCAGTCTGCGCACCTGATGGTAGCTACAAATGTTTGATTTTCTCGCAATACTGGAGGTTTTTTTAAAGTAGTATACGTAGTAGTAGTAGTAGTAGTAGTAGTGGGAAATGTAGTTGTTGTTGTTTTTGTTAGTATAGTAGTAGTAGTAGTAGTACTAGTAGTAATAGAAGGCTTTTTATGAATACTTGTTTGGCACAAGGCTAATCTGCCACGAGGTCCATTGCACAAAGCAAGCCCCCCGCCAAAAAAAAAGAAAGAATAGGAAGTATGATCCCTCTTCGCAACATATATGCTGTCAGCGTCTCAAACATATGATTAAGACATATCTCTATTCTAGTTTCATGAAGAGCTTTTATATCTGATATAGTATGACTATAACTTATTACCAACGATCTACGATGAATGACAGCATACACCATAAAATCCTTGGATGCAGCAACGACAAAGTGAGTTATTGTTGACTTTTATATATATATATATATATATATAGAAAAATATAAATAAAAAAACCGTAGAGATGTCAATTATCCGATATTTCGGGCATAGCCCTTTGTCAAGGAATGACAAATTTATTAAGCGTCAAGCAAAAATAAGGGCAAATAAAAGACGCGCAAAATGGTTGCGTAGAAACAAGATGAAAAAGACGCGCAAAATGGAAATGACAATGGAAATTTCTATACGTAGAAATGGAAATGGAAATGACAATGGAAATTTCTATACGTAGAAATGTCTTGTCTCTTCTACGAATAGTTTACCTAAACCGACGCAGAACACTTTCTTTATATATATATATATATATATATATATATATAATTTAAAGTAAGATAAAGTTCACTCCGAGAATAAAGACGTAATAGATATCCGCAGGTTTGCTTCTACAAGCGCTTTCGTTTAATTCTTCGCCTGAAGAATTAGACGAAAGCGCTTGTGGAAGCAAACCTGCGGATATCTACTATGTCTTTATTCTCGGAGTGAACTTTATCTTACTTTAAATTATTTTTTCTACACGTTCTCCCATCTACATTTCTTTACAACTATATATATATATATTAACGGTTTTATATGTTTGTAATTCTCAAGGTAATCTCGCTTAACTACGCTGCCTCATCCTATAACAAAGTCCAGTCTCGGATCAAGAATTTTCTTTAACCTCAAACAAAATCAATTTTAAGGCAAAATTTGATTTGATACGTCAACAATCTTTTATTCCTAGTCCTAAGCACACTGCGTTGCTATGTTGGATGGGGTTTTTTAAAATAAATTTTCGTGATGTAGCCCTATGGGCGAAAATTCGAATTTTTCTACTCTGTCATGGAATTCTTAATTATTTCGATTTCTTCTCCACATTATTTACCACATCACATTCTTATATTCAAAAGCAGCTATTATATATAAATATATATATATATAGTTCAAAAGTTCTGCGACGGAGTTTAATAATAGACACAGAATAAATTACTCCGTTAGACACAAAGGGTTCTATATTTCTCCTATAAGGCTTCTTCAGGAAATGATACCAAGTTTCTCGCGCCTTGACTCTGTTGTTTATTTACGCTTGTTGTTTTGACAATAATTACGCGCTATGCACTAACTACATCCTTGGTGCATTTTTTGTACTTGGTATCATTTCCTGAAGAAGCCTTATAGGCGAAATATTGAACCCTTTGTGTCTAACGGAGTAATTTATTCTGTGTCTCTGCATATATATATATATGTATATATATATATGTATATATAAGTGTAAGGAAATAACATATACAACAGCTTTGGCAAATCTCGTGGGAATAAATACAATGTGAAAGAAATGCGAGAATAACGTTGCGTAGCTCAATCAAAGTTCCCCAGAGCTGTCCTCCCTTTTTCGAAATTTTTGCAAAGGCTGAAAAAATGTCTCCGCCGGGAATCGAACCCGGGTCGTTGGCTTAGAACGCCAATGCCTTAACCACTATACCACGGAGACGTGTTAGTGGTTTCGGCGACACCAGATTCAATTGACCGACAGATTAAAAAGGGAGGACAGCTCTGGGGAACTTTGATTGAGCTACGCAACGTTATTCTCGCATTTCTTTCACATTGTATTTATTCCCACGAGATTTGCCAAAGCTGTTGTATATGTTATTTCCTTACACTTGTTAATAATTATTCTAATGTATACATGTATCTCAAAGCATTCGCTTGGATCCAGCTGAGGCACGCGGCTTGTCTTTGTTCAAAACTCACCTGCCCCCGACAGGAATTAATTAATAAGGTTGAATTTTTGTCAAATCTGTCGGTCAATTGAATCTGGTGTCGCCGAAACCACTAACCCGTCTCCGTGGTCTAGTGGTTAAGGCATTGGCGTTCTAAGCCAACGACCCGGGTTCGATTCCCGGCGGAGACATTTTTTCAGCCTTTGCAAAAATTTCAAAAAAGGGAGGACAGCTCTGGAGAACTTTGATTGAGCTACGCAACGTTATTCTCGTATATGTATATATATATATATATATATAAAATTCATCATATTATTAGCTATTTATGTACGTTATCTGTTTAACTGTACATTTGTCAGGCCCTGCTTTATTGAATTTCACGGGGCCATATTTGCCATCTTGCATGTCTATCTATTTATATAATCTAATAAAGTATGTATATGAAACGATGCGAAAGGAAATGAGAGGACAATGGTAGCGTACCTTTATTGAAATTTCCCCAGAGCTGTCCTACATTTTGAAATTTTTGCATCTGTAAAAAATGTCTCCGCCGAGAATCGAACACGGGTCCTTGGCTTAGAACGCCAATTCCTTAAGCACTAGGCCACGGAGACAGGCCAGTGGTTTCGGCGACACCAGATTCAATTGACCGACAGATTGACAAATCTTCAACCTTCTTTAATCCCTGTGTCGGGGTCAAACGAGACACTGACAAGGCGCATATGCTTCAGCTGGATACAATGCTTTGAAATACATTATCAAATGTTCCGCAGCAGAACACTTATTATATATATATATATATATATATATATATATATATATATATATTCCACTGGGTCGAATATTAGGGAGACACACGACAATGCGGTTTATTCTGGCATTATTGGGAATTCTCATTTAAAACATTAAACTGGCAGCATAGTGACTAATTGACATTTTTTTTAAATATAAATTGGCGAGTTCGTTTCTTTCCTTTTCAGGGTCCATCTAAGCATATCTACTTTATACAGACGATGTTTTGTTGAAAAAAGGGTAGCAGTATTAAAACACACAATTATTAATGTTGCTAATTTGAAAAAGGACGTACTATTTAACCTTTTTTAAAAAAAACCTTGCCTTGATGGTTTAGAAAATTATTACTATACAACACGTAATCTTGAGTGAATTTGATAACCTTTCTCAGAGACGGAGCTGACCTGTGACAGTACATCAATGACGCTCATTATGGACAGAACCCTTCTCGAGATCGGGGACGATGCCCGCGATGTCCACTTCGAAGATGAGTCGTGTATTGGATACGACCACGACAGTCAGCATGTTGCGATCACCACCTCGTACGATAGATGTGGCACGAAACAAGAGGTATGGTTCCTTAATTTTTGCATCGAAAAACACAAACAAGAATAATACTTGAATAATGATTACGACAATACAGTTATGAATCGTTGGTTATATTTATTCAATGATTTTGGGAATACATTTATACATGCTGTTAAGATATGATTGTTTGTAGGGCTATTGTCAACCAGTAAAAGAGATATGTTGTAACGCAAGAAGGAGCGTGTAGCATTTTATCAATATACAGCCCTGGAAAAAAAATATTTCAAGGCTTATGTGGGAAGTGTTGGCTACATCAGTAATTCCACTTTCAAATTGATTTTTTCTAGCTAAGTCATAATGAATGGATGACTACTCCCTAAAATAATTACCCTCTACAATAACTAACCCCTCGGACAATTACCCCCAGGGTAACTACCCCTGGGACAATTAACCCCCGGACAGTTATCCCCAAAGGACAATTAAATCTAAGGCATAAAGGTATGCACCCCCAAATGGATGGATACTTCAGATTAAGTAACAAAATGAAAATATCATATAGAGGATAATTGTCCTGGGAATATTCTCCAGGAGTAGGGAGGTTTCGAAAAAATGTTCTGATAGTAATGGTCTCTGAGATAATCGTCCAGGGGTATGTCAGATTGTCTTCTTAAGCCATGTTCACTTCTCTAGAGGCAGTTTGTCCAGTTCTTGCTGGAAAATTGCTACATTTACATTTGAAGATAGCAGCTTACTGTCCATGATAAGGGATTGTATTTTTTTCTCTTCACAGCAGCTCATTCATGTAGCTAGAATATTTTCTTTTGCGATAACTATTTTCTTCAATTTTTATGCCACTTCAAATGTTCACCGTAGAATCATGAACAGGCCATACTGCTCAAACCAATAAGAGTAACACTTGAAATTCATCCTCTCAGACATTTGTCTATTATGCGGTCAGAAACACTGTCTCATGGGAAAATGGGGGGGGGGGGTTAATTTCTGGGGAAATTTGTCAGGGGCAGTTTGTCCTTGCCGTAGTTGTCCTAGGGATAATTATTGTCCTGGGGTAATTGTCACAAAGCTAATTGTAATAGGGAGTAGTAGTCCATTAATAATGAATAAATTAGCTGTTAATAATCATTTTCCTAGTCCCATAGACGATGGACGTAATACTACCTGTATGCCTCCAAATGCAGCTGGTCTAATAATTTTTCTATATTACCTAGAGGAGGAACATCGTGTTGCTATTGACTACCTTTGTGAAAAAGCCAGTTCGTAACGCTGTTTAAAAGCTTGTTTAAAACTTATACAACCTGTTTGATATTTAAACAAATTGTTTACAATATGAACTGTACATCGGGTTGTTCACAGTTCATATTGTAAACAACTGCTTGCGTTTCTAAACAGTGTAGGAACAGCAAACAGTGTAAGCACTATTTTATTCCGACGTTCCTTGTCTATTCTCATTAAAGTCTCACATTAAAGTATCTAGTAAGATTTTCCTTTCATTTAACCCTTCCGGATCCCCTGCTACCCCATCCCCGCAGCAAGACGAGGACTACATTGTATTTTCCAACTTGGTGACATTCTACAAGCCCCGCCCTGAGAACGGCACCAACCAGCTGATTACCCGAGAACACTATCTGCATATCCCTGTAACTTGCTACATGGAGAGAGAGCAGCTCTTGGGAGACTCTTTCGTTCCGCAGATTGGCATAATTAATGACGAAGAGGTGAGCATTCAATTACTTCGTGGTTGAAGTGAAGCAAATTCCGGTGAAACATTTACGTCAAGCTTGAGTTATGACGAAATTGAAATGTATAGTGTGAGAGTGTTCTCATTCTTTCCACTTGCATGTGGAAAAAACAAATATGGTAGCAATGTCCCATGAAAATGATAGCCCTTGAAAGGCTATCCTATTTCAAAATTCAAATCATGTTATTGTATATCTGTGGAGCAAACTCTGATGCTACAATTTATGTAGTCCCATATATCCATATCTGTGTGAAAAGCTTTTTGTTTTGTAGTTATCAGATATACAATTTTTTTGTCTAGATTTCATCGTGGATTAAAAAACCTCACATTACACAAGTATTATTATTTAATAATAATAATAATAATAATTACATGTCTTGTTTACCCAGGGTAGCCTCATCAGTATTATATACTGTTCTCTCTGAGGGCCCTGCAATCATTATTTACTACATGTATATGAATATGTCTTATTAAAAAAAAAATCATTTTCTGTATTCAAAATTCTACATATTGGTCTCTTCCATTATTTGTTGACTTGTGCTTATAGGACACGAAACTGCACTTTGCCTCTTCGTTAGCATTGTTCGTATCTTTCAGTGAATATCTGCTGAAGTTGTAATTTGTCCAAAATGTAAATTTATTTCCATGTGATTGATGGGATTTACGTTTTGTATTATACCTACTGAGGGAAAGTAAAGAATAGTAAACTAGGTTTAACTTCATTTTTTTTTAGTTTCAATATCTATAAATAATACAATTCTTTAATGCTCAATACACTCTTTAAATTCATGGAATATGTGTAAATATAACTTTATATTATCCCTCACAAATGTATATTGTACGTATAGAAAGGATACGGGGAGTTCTCGCTGTCCTTCGACCGATATACAAACGCAGGCTTCTACCAACCTGCCAACGATTCAGGCAAAGTCGAGCTCGGCACCCCGCTCTACTTCGGGGTCGGACTAAACTCCGTTACGAACCTCACGCTTCTCATTGAGTCGTGCTGGGCCACGAGCTCACCAAACCCACGTGACGATCACCGTTATGATATCATCGACAATGGGTTGGTAGATCGATTTTACTAAATCCGTTTTAAAGATGGGATCTCATAATACTCTTTCTGTATTGTTTTTTTTTTTTTGGTTGTGGTTATTGAGAAAGAGTCGTCAAATACTAAATCGCTACATATGGACAGCACACTTTACATTTTTAATACTACATATTACATATTAATTTGAAATTAACTGGATTATTGTTTTTAATTTGTGATATGTAATGCATGAAATCCATTTTCAAGATCATTGTAATAATCACCAAGCCCAATGACGATGGTGCAGATATAAAGGGGCCTATGGGGCCGCCCCACCCCACCATTCAAACGGACAAACTAGGGAAAAGGAACAAGACAGAAAAGGAGAAAAAAAAGAGAATAAAAATGTGAGTCTGCATTTCATCCACCTCATAACATGAGAGCCCCCCCCCCCCCCCCCATGGACACACACTAGGTCACTTCTCTATAGCTCTATGCATTATAATGAGTCAATTAAATTCAATAGTCTATAAATTTGTCTTGTGCAGTTGTGCCGTGGACAGCACAACGTACATCTACAGTTGGCTCTCTCCGACTTTCAAGGGATTCCGAATTGATGCATTCACCTTCATTGGCGACTACGAACAGGTGGGTGTGGCCCTTTGTATTTTTACAGTGGGCAGGGAGGTCATGAGGTGTTATAACGATGAATGAGATACTTTCTATAGCTCCATATTTCTGTTATAAACTACATTAGAAGGCGCAGACTCCTCCAATAAATTTATTATGTACACGTCTGCTGAAATAGGTATGTTTTGCGACATTTGAGGTTAACTGTCAATTTCATGAAGCGAGGATTGGAGCGAGTTCCACATGTGGCAAGCAATGGATGAAAAGGCACGATCTCCATATCACTTGAGATGTGTTATGTCTACCTTTAGATTGAGACAAGGTTATAGCAGTCAGGACGTAAAACTTAGCAGCTCACATGTGATGTGAGGGTAGGATGGGGTGTAATACCCTCCCCCTAAACACCATCCACGACCCCTCCCCCCCCCCCCCCCCATTCAAAAGTCGAATTGAGTATATAACTATACTGTACTAGTCTTGCCGTCAAAGTTAGTCAGGTTCTTTTATCGCGCCAGTGCTTCCGAACTAATTGGGCCTACATAACAAGTGGTCCATTTTCATTGAAGCCAATTTCCAGCAAGTTAGTGTTTATGTCTTACTTGTCCAAACATAACATCTAAGGTCACTCACAGACCCAAAGCTATGTGGGACTAAGGAAACCATTCACTCCTGTACTAGTAAAATATTTAAAAACGCCAATAATCAATGTAAGCAGGATTAATTTTTACTTACATTTGTCATATGGATTATGTCAGTGACTTTTCAGATATAGTCTGCTACAAATTTGGTCCAAGATGAAAAAAGAAGTATTTATATAATTATTTCCCCTTCCTCTAGTATAATTTAGTACGCTGGACTAATCCAGGATAGTCCCATCGATCTCCACCTTACGTGGATATCGTTTCGTAAGCACGGCTCTATGCGAGCAGTTGATGCGCCCGCACAACCAAATTAGGAGCCCTCACTTAAGCACAGTACGCGGGACCGTGTGGGACATAGTGTGGGACATCGTGTGCTGTACGAACCCAGTGAACTCCTATTCAAAAGATACATGATTTGATTTTTTACTTATAAAATCTTTTTATATATCTTATATCTTATAATATAATACACTAAGGATTTCGGGCTCTTTTTTTTGTTCAAATAGGCTCCTCCCCTGGCCCTTTCGGTCCCCGCCTTTTGGTACCCACGGGTGGGGAAGGGTTCTTAGGGTGGTTGGAGGCACTTCTTGAGGGCTGACGTCCCGTCCATATTTCATAAATTCAATTTTAAACATTGAATTTCCGCAGGGAGTAGGCCTAATAATTCCACTAACCCATGAAGCGGGTTTGTAGCTTCAGGCCCAGCCAACCCATATACCTTTCCCTGTGAAGGGGAGCTATGCCAAAGAACAGCATGGCCATATATCCGCATGGCTTCAGTGTACAGTACAGTATTATACACACGTGTTAGATGGTTCGCACGTACGTGTACAGGTCATCATACAGGTATAGAGTTACATGATTTGAAGCTTCATGGTCACACACACAGTTTAGTGTGTATGTTTCACGACGTTCGCTACCGGTAATTAGACACTTTATCAGAAAATCTGATAAGAAGAAAATTCCTTCGAAAATATTTCCATAACGATTATGAATACGTATAATGATATTAATCCCTTCTCCCCTCGCCCTGGGGGTGATGGGATGACAATGGAATGGGGGAGCTGGAGGGGGGGGGGGTTGTAGGGGGGAAGTCAATTCGTCGGTCCTCCCAAGACCCATAAGGGGGCCATAATCCCCCTGAAAATAAAATGACAAATTCATTTTTTCTCATTATTGCATCCTTTACAGGGGACGTACCGCTAATTATGGATGTTACTCTGAATATTAATAAACCACAGAAACATGGCAAGATCAAATCGCTCCCTCTGAGTCTATGCATGGATATTCTACTCGAAAATTATTATATCCATATCATCAATTTTCATCAAGATTAAAAGGAATTTTCTTCAGAACTCATGCAAGCTTTTGATAAATAAGACATATTCACATGATCAGGGGCGGATCCAGAATTTAGTATAAGGCGGGGAAAACAAGTGCAGGGGTGGTTATGGGGGTCCCTCCATAATTCTCTGACAAGCAAAAAAAAGAAGGTTTCATTCTAAAAGGGGCGGGGGCACAATCAACAAAAGGGCGGATCGTCTATGGTCAAAATGCATACTTTCCTGCCATTGAACAGGGGGGGGGGGTGGGGTGGGGATATGGCACGGGCCAGAAGCACTCCCCCCCCCCCCCCCGGTCCGCCAATGGACATGTTGTAAATACTTCTTGGTAAAAATAACTTTACCCGACTTTTTTATTTATTCACTTGATTATTGTAACAAATATACGGTACGGTGATTAATCATAAACACAGCTAGCGCCCGTGGATGTCCACGGGCTGCTTCTGCTAGTATATATATGTTACGTTAAGGATTTGGGGCCTATTTTGGGGGTTTGAATAGGCGCCTCCCCTGGCCTTTCGATCCCCACCTTTTGGTACCCACGGGCGAGGAATGGTTCTTAGAGTGGTGGGAGGCACTTCTTACGGGCTAACGTGCCGTCCATATTTCATAAATTCATTTTTAAACATTGAATTTCCGGTGGGAGTAATTAGAACAGCCTGACATATATATACTCCTAGGCCATATCCGCATGCATGGATGGCTTCAATGTACAGTATATACGGCGCAACAACACACGTGTTATTCGTTCGCACGTGTACAGCTACATGTACTATGTTTCACGCGTAGAGTTACATCATTTGAAGTTTCATGGTCACATACACACAGTTTAGTGTGCATGTAACTCTATGGTTTCACGACGTTCCCCGGGGGGGGGGGGGGGGGGAGATGTCTCATTGAGGCCGATACGGTATAGTCTGCAAGCACAGACCCTAATTTGACACTTTATCAGAAAATCTGATAAGAAGAAGTTCCGCGGAAGGGGGGATAGTTCGGTAATGTGTTCCAAATTAGGTTAAATTTCTTTTACGGTTCATTTTTGGCTAAAAAGAAGTCTTATGATGATGATGTAGGCATAAATAGGATGTAAAATACCAATCAAGATATAAAAGCGCCGTTTAAACGGTATAAAAATAGGGGATAGACGGGTTTCCCTGTTTAGGGTATCAAAATCTGCCCCTACTTCAATCTGCTTTTTAATCCAGCAAGTGATTTACGTGGATAATGTACAGGTCTCAATGACCGCGATCGAGTTGGATCGATTCAGGTATGCCATTACAACGGTTTTGTTTTGTTTCGTTTTGTTTGGTTTTGTTTTTTTTTTTTTGGGGGGGGTGTCTCATTGAGGCCGGTAGGGTACGTCATCCGACGTGAAAACGGATAAAAAGTTTAGCTTTTCAGCAATATAGGCGCAAAAAAAAAATCGTATAAAATCTTCTCGAGGCTCCCATCCCAGTCAAGCTATATGTTTATGATGGAAACCTCCTGCATTTTTTGTCCTCATCAAACCTTTGTTTTGTTTGCGTTCTATAATTTGTTATGTCAAAGTATATATTCTTTGTATTGATGATTATATTGTCATGTATTGTGTTACTATGTTCCGTTCACTTATTGTATATCAATTATACTTTGTATATTTGGAAAAATGCAGAAATAAATCAAATCAAATCAATAACCCGGGTTACGCGTTTAGGGTTATAGGATGTAAAATACGGTTGCCACGGTGTAAAGAAGGATCCCCTCCCCAGCGACCAAACCAACCAAAATTTTCTTCGAAAATATTTCCACTATGATAGGATACGTATATGATATTACTCCCGTCTCCCCTCGCGCTGGGGTGACGGGAGGGTAGTAGGGAAAAGTCAATCCGTCGGCCCTCCCAAGACCCATATAAGGGGTCCATAATCCCCCTGAATAGAAAATGGCAGTTTTTTTCCCCCCCCTCAATATCTGCATCCTTTACAAGGGACGTACCGCTAATTATGCACGCTATGTTTTCATGGCCTTAATTTCTCTGAGTATTAAACCACAGAAACATGGCAAGATCAAATCGCTCCCTCTTGGTCTATGCATGGATATTCTACTCGAACATAATTATATCCATATCGTCTTCATCAAGATGAAAATGTATTTTCTTCAGAACTCATGCAAGCTTTGGATAAATAACACATACTCACATGTTGTAAATACTTCTTGGTAAAAAAAACAACTTTACCCGACTTTTTTTCTTATTCACTTGATTATTGAGACAAATATACGGTACGGTGATTAATCATAAACACAGCTAGCGCCCGTGGATGTCCACGGGCTGCTTCTGCTAGTACATTAAATTGTCACTTTAAATCACCTCTAGAATTTGTAAGGGTACACTTGTTTTGCCTGATTTTGCAGTTAATTTGTGGAAAAGACTTCACAGTGCTGAATTATTTGATTCTAAAAATGCATAAAATTGTATTGAAATAGGAGAGCCCAAACGTGGCGACGTCTCGCGCCGGGTCGCGTCTTTTTTTTTTTGGTAACCAAGCCTAGGCATATTTCGCATTTTTTCATGAATATTCATGACGCAGGGTCGGGAAACGGTTCCGATTGGTCTTCATGAAAGCACGGTCGGTGGGGGAAAAAAGTCCCTGGCCTGCACGTACGTACGCATATTACGTGCAGCGCTATATTTCGATCGTGTGTGTTCAACGTGTAGGCGCCTAGCCTACGTTCACGCATGTATGTATTGTTTAATTCTCAACATATTCACCCCACCTATGCAATGTGACACGTAAAAAATTGGATTGAGCAGTCAATTTCAAAATCAAGTTTTGCATTAATTTATTGCATGTGCGTAGATCTAATTTAGTAATTAGCTCTTTTGAGGACACCCTCCTTTTCCGACCAAAATTGACACTGCCACTGGCATTACTCTGAAAATAGGTCTAGGCCTAGGCTATGCGTATATTGACAATTGCCCATCGTAATGTTCCCCACAAATGAACTTTACAACAATATGTAAAATCAAGACACAGACTCTAGGCTAGGTCTAACAACGTTAGAGTCTTACTGTTCACGTTAGAAATTAAATTTCCTTGCATGCACACTGTAATTAGCACTTGCACCCTGCTCCTGTAACACACATTGTCCTGAGTTAGAAGAGCTGCAAGAGTCTTCAGGACTGAAAGAAGCAGACTACTACTAACGTTCCAATAGTAGTACTAACGTTAGTACCAAGAAAACAAATTATTTTGGTGACCTTTTAGCTGATGAAAACAAAGTGCGTAACTAGTTATTGTAGGTAGATCTAAAATCATCTAGATGTAGATCTACCCCCATCATCAATCATTTATTAGTACTGATTAGATCTAGGTCTAACTCATCATGCTCATTGACCTTAAAATAACATTCACTTAATCTAAACTTAATTGAAATTGAAAATTTTAACAAAATTGGTCTAGTTAGAGTAGATCTAGAGTAGTTATTACTGCGGCAGCCCGAACACGTAGTGTTCGGGCTGCGATCAGCAGTCCTTTGATTGCTTGGATGTCTCTTAATTACAAGGTCGTTTGTCAGAACGATAGCCATGAAACACGACATTAGTTGATTTTAGGCTACTTTAGGTACTTACAAAACTTTCCGATTGACTGTCGTATTTCTTTTCACTGAGGATGATACAAAAAAGTCATATTTATCTCCAAGAGCCTGTACTAAAAACTTCCATAGGTCGGTGTTTTGCTTGCAATGCTCATGCGTCAGCAGCTCCAATATAATACAGACAAGAAGGGAGGATTATGAATATTCATTATACGAGTGGGCTCGAGCGAGAGCGCTCGAGATCGGCGGATCACAGTGGATATATGAATATTCATTATTTCTCTGACACCTGTATACTCCATACACTGATGTAGGCAGCTACGCATTGAAGCACAGACGTGTGTATTTGACAGACGTGTGTATTTGACAAATGAAGCGTGATGAGGGGATGAGATAAACGAACAAGGGCACATTCACATTTATGCAGGGGGAAGGGGGGGGGGGTTATTTACCAAAAAACAATGCACACAAAAATATCAAGTTTGACTCAAAAAGCATATAAAGCTTGTGGCGAGTGAGCACTATATCACAAATACTGATTATGTAATCAAAGTATTAATGAATGACTAAAGCATATGTAAATCACTGATCTGTGTGATGTAAATAGACATGACTTTGATTTTGTCATGTCTTCTTGTTTATTCTCTTCTGTCTTGCTCTTTTATATATATATATATATATACCAACATAAGTCCACAATAAAAACATATGGGGGGGGGGCTGACAAGAAAACAGTGGCATAGTCTAGCCCAGCCATTAAGGGGGCATATGGGAGGGGGGCTGACAAGAAAACAGTGGCATGGTCTAGTCCAGCCATTAAGGGGCATATGGGGGGGGGGGGCTGACAAGAAAACAGTGGCATAGTCTAGCCCAGCCATTAAGGGGGCATATGGGGGGGGGGGGGCTGACAAGAAAACAGTGGCATAGTCTAGCCCAGCCATTAAGGAGGCACTGGCATCATGGGGGGGGGGGGGGCACCAGTTTATCTCGGAAAATTCAGTGCAATTTCATGAGGCTGCTGCTTAAAGGGAGGGTGTAGTTTGTTTTACTTTTCCCCCTTTTTTCCCCATTTTTTTATGTTTACTATCATTTTTACTATGTATTTGTAGTAAACATCAAAAACTTGTGTTTGGGGTAATCGCAAAGCATTATTTTTTTTATATTATACTTTTATTGCATATGCTATTACATAAACAATGTTAAGTTCCTTGAAATTAAATAAATTAAACAAAATCAAATAGAATGCTGCCATTTTTTCTTTTTCTTCTCTGTTGTATTTTCAGTCTAAGTCACTGGATAAGTGATAATGCAAGTGATGTGTGGAGGGGGGGGGAGGGGAGGGCAGGTGCCCAACCCCCCTCCAATTGAACGGCCAAAAATAATCAAGAAAAAAGAGGAAAGGAGCTAAGTTACAAGCTAACAGTAACAGTTTTCAGTAAGTGATCTATGACACAGGTATTAAAACAAAACAAAAATAAAAGGAAGTGACAAGCCTTACAAGAGCAAGGAAGGAAAAAAAAAGGAGAAGACTGAACGGAACTCTCTGCATTCTGCACCCAATCCTCTGGAAAAAAAAATAGTGCCTCATTCCACTCCACTCAGAACTATTAAGTTAGAGTACTGACTCAGTGAGTATGTGACTGTATAGAACAGTTGAACTAACAACTAACTGTTAGTGTCCATATTATTGACCTAGGCTTAAGAACTCCAGTGGACAGACAATTGATGGGCCTAGGTCTACATCATAATTCGTTTAATCAGTCAGTCACATCTCATGCCGTCATCATGGTCATGGCATACCACTCACAAATAGCGTACACACTTGTATTTCTTTTTTGGCATGCCTCTTTTTTGGCATGCCTCTTTTTTAATTAAAAAAAATGAGGGCAATATTTCCACTAGATTTTAACGTTAGAGTCATTTAGACCTACCTGAAGAGATGCTGGAATTTCCTCTACACCATCATCATGGACATGGATATGGGCAAACTCAGAGACAGAGTCAGAGGCAGAGGCAGAGGCAGAGCTAACAACACTGCAGTCAGACTCAGAGTCAGACTCGGAGCCTTCAGCGATTAACCCTGAACCTGAGGCTGAGCTTGAGACTTTATCATCACCCACCTCAATCATGTCGATATCTACTTCGTCTTCGACCGCGCGTCGCAAATTGATTCTAGCTAATACACCCGACGTCGAATGATATGAACGACAAAACGTGCACATTAATTGAATTCATTCAAAGAACCCGCGTCTCGATCTCTCTACGTTACGTAATGCGCTCGCTACGTATGTGTAGGGTTGCTACAATGCGTAGGGTTGAGCTCAAGCCGTTTCGTTGCGATTTTGGAAAAATCTGCCTAGGCAAGGTTGTAAAACGTAAACGCGCGTCCCGGGGCTGGAGTAGTTAGAGTCTTGTCTAGACATACCTGCAAATTTGATAATATCACACTATCACATTCCGATTCCATTTTGAAGTTGGGTCTACCATACGTCTATTATTAGGCCAGCATTTTGAGGGATACGTGGAGGCAATTCTAAATCTTATATTAAGATCTAACTTAGATCGATAATAGATTCAGTGCAAAAACGTAGGCTAGGGGCCTACCTATGGGGCCTACACGTTGAACACATACGATCATATTTTGCGTACGTGCGTGCAGGCCAGGGACTTTTTTCCCCCACCGGCGCGCGACCGTGCTTTCATGAAGACCAATCGGAACCGTTTCCCGACCCTGCCTCATGAATATTCATGAAAAAATGTGAAATCTGCCTAGGCTTGGTTACAAAAAAAAAGACGCCGCCGGGTCGCATCGAATATTGAGGGCGGTGTTTTATCCTCTGGTACAGTGCCGTATATAGAGAGAGTCTGGCCAACTCGGTTTCAGTTGGGTAGCAACATGGCGTATATTCCTTTGTTATGTAAGCTTGCAACAAAGATTATGCGCCATGTTGTTACCCAGCTGGAGCCGAGTTGGCCAGACTCTATCTATACACGGCACTGCACTGGTAGAGATTGATGGATAATCCACACAACAACTTCTGTAGGAAATCTCACAGGAATTATGTGTGCAGGTAGTCATGAAGGTCAAAGCAGACCTACAAGGTCATCTTGAACTTTGTAGGTCTGCATGTCTAAGTGATCTCGTTATGATAATCAATTCAAAATTAATTTAAGCTAGTTTGTTTTTATCGAAATGCACTTCCTTTCGAGAACTCAAGATAAGCTATGAACCGCCAAACATGCATGCCTATCATGAAATATCCCCGGAAATATCCAATTTTCCTTACCTTAGCGTTTTCTCTCTCTCTCTCTGTCGTTCCTTTCACAGGTTTATGTCCACTGCTCAATCCTGATCTGTGATAACAATGACTCAGGTTCCCGGTGCGCGCAGGGGTGCCTGACGCGATCTCGTCGTAGTCTGCAGCCGACGGGCTCCCGGTCCAAACCTCACGTCATCACGCAGGGGCCGCTCTCCGATGCCTCGCACTTCCAGCATGCCATGATGGTTGACAACGATTACGGTGGTGAGTGGTTTCCAAAGAGTAAATAAATGTTCAATATATGGACTGAATTTTATAGTGCTCTATTATCACCAAATGGCCGTTCCACATAAAGCGTCTCCAACTGATTGTTAAACGAAAATATCAAGCAACATACAGATAACGGCTCTACACGATTTAAAAAAAAGTTCTAGACTATACGCCCTCTTTTGTTTGTGTTTGTATTTAGTTTGAATATTTCATTATACATGGAGGCCTAGCCTTTACATGTTTATGATTATTTCTTATTTTAATCACACTGTTATCATCCTACTTAATTTGTAGATATCCTCTTCCTATCATGATTTGTTATTTTAGGTCAAATGAAACACCCTTAAATAAATCAACGCAATTATATAAATGATTCATTTTTGAACAACAGGAACTGGAACTTTTGACCCCCTGATGATCGCGGCCATGAGCGCCCTCTGTGTCCTCATCGCTCTTACTGTCATTATGTCCCTGGTGATTGTGCGCATGCGTCGTCGTCATCGCCCAGAACTGATTGGCTATCGCCGAGTCGGTGTTACAAAGGACTATTAAAACGAATTCACCGAATGAAAAGAGAAAAACATATTTTGATTACAGTAGTAGAAATCGCTAACTGGTGCAATTCTGTTTTAACTATTACTTTGAAAGTACGTTATTACAAAGATTTTAAGTGAATGAAGATTAAACTATACTGCATCAATGAACCCTCTAGGCCCCGTTTCAGTAAACTTATAATCAGTAACAACTTCGCAAATATATATGACAAGTTTGCTTTCAGCCAATCAGATGCAAGTATTGCAGTAGCCTATAACTGCTAGTGTAACTTGCTATTGATAACAAGTTTTATGAAACGGGGCCCTGGTATAGGAAATCTTGTAGGTGATCCGACAGGTTATGTTGTCAAGGATGTACGATTAGGACTCGGGTTATAGAGCTAAACCACAAAATGTGGTCAATTGTCTCGAAAGGGTGAAGTTATGTTATCTTTTATGGTTTTAGACAGCCCTGCACGATCATTTCTGGAGATATACTTGGAATGCATAGGTGTTTTCTTAGATATTTTGTAGCTCTGATTTGCGCTATAACCAAATAATTTGTTTTAATAGTTTCTTTCTAGATCTTAGCTGGAAGTAGGAATCATAAATATATATTATTTTTAATCGCTTGTTGTTGGTACAATACTAACATTGCTATCATTATTATCTGTCATATATCTATCACATAGACAAACCTTCTGAAGCTTATTCTAGTATTACTTAAAGCCTGACTCACACCAGGCATCATTTAGACTGCGTCACGTGCGCCAATCCAGCCTTTGAAGGCAATTATCAAATACGATAGTTATAAAAAACAAAAAAGGGAAGTCACTGACGCGGTCCTAACGTCGCCTCTTGTGAGCCGGGCTCCAGTCATTAGTTGTGTATATGTCGTACTATTCATATCAATAATGAGATCAAAAATCATCTGAAATCGTTGCTTTTTTCAGAATTGATATTGAGTTATTCTGTTAATTCTGTTTTAAGAGTCTTTCCTTGTTAGTTTTGTTTGCTTTGTTTCATTAATATATGCTATTATGGAAATTCCTGCAATAGAATAGAATTTTTAATAAATTGGTTCGCTTTGCTTGAATATTCTATTTTCACTGAAGTGCAGTATGAATTTTTAGAATTTATTGTAATATATTATCGGATTACATATAACTATTTACATCATTTTATGGACAAAAAATTCTTCAGTTCAATTTCTGTTTTACAAAATCTTACATTTGAAATTTCGTCATGTTCTTTTCTCAAGGGTCTCTATTTCATATTATGTCATGTTAGACTCATGAGCACGCTTGTCGGAAAGGTTATAAAACTAAAGTAAATATTCACGTTTCTGCCGATAAAAATGAAGCTTCCAGCATTTATATTTTGAGCTAATGGTCTGTCCATCCATCTTATTTCGTACTTACAGTAAGCTATGTAGAATCCACGACTTCGTGAGTTGAGTGCGTCATCTCTTAGAATAAAAATACAACATAATTCTGTAACTGAGTGAAGTTGCAGTACAACTTAGCCGTTTTGTATTTAATTTCCGATTTTTAAATTATGATTGCATACGTAAATGTAAACATAATAGTGATGTAGATTTTTGGTATTCGATGAATCAGTGCAATAATTTAAGCCAGGTTAAACGGTTTCAATAATATTTAACTTTAATTTTGTGCTTAAACCTTCTTTGGCATCATATTTTATATTTCATTTCTCTTCTTTCAGAAATAAACTATTTGGGCTTTGCCATTCTTTTCTTGATGGTTCTAACTGTGCTATAATGAAATATCAGCTGTTTAAAGAATAGAAATTCAACTTTCCCATTTTATTTCAAGTTTCGTTTTGAAATATGTACTCAGATTCCGTCATTGGACAATAATTACATAGTGCAATGTATAAATCTGTCTTAATGTCTTTACTAGTGTACATGTACCGTAGTTTCAGTTTCAGTTTTATTTTCATTTCCAGAGAACAATGATTTTAACAAGAAATCAAATATGCAATTCAATATTCAATAATTCATTGGCGGATCCAGGGGGGAGCACTTCCGGCCCGTGCCCCCCCCCCCCCCTTTGGAAGAAAAGTATGTATTTTGACCATAGACGATCCGCCATTTTCTCGATTGCGCCCCCCCCCCCCCCCCCCCCCCCCCCTCCCCCCCCCCCCCCCCCCTTTAGAATGAAGACCTTTTTTTTTTTGGCTTGTCAGGGAATTATGGAGGGAAACTGGACCCCCATTACCCCCCTACTGAGCGAATTTTGAAGGTTTGGCGAAAAAGTTAAACCTGTGGAAATGGATGGATCCACTGAAAAGCAAAGCTTGTAAAATGTGGATCCCTAAAAATAATGACAAATGTAATTTTTGTAACATGTAAATATATTGACTAGAAAAAAATATAAAGATTGCAAAAAGTGGCAGCATAATAATACAATTATAAATGCGTAATTTCAAAACGTGTTACACACTAGTATAGACAATAGTATGGTGAACATAATTTTAAAAATATATAAGACAACAGAAAATAAAGCAAGGGAAGAGAGAAATACAAGGATAGACAATGTTAATAATAATGATAATAATAGCTAAATTTATATTGCCCACATATCCATCCCAAAGGATGCTCAAGGCGCCCACAAAGGAGTTCCCTAAGGCACTGAAAGCATTCACATAATAAATTCCTACCCATTTACTACACCTGGGTGGAGAGTGGCAAATGTAGATTAATGTCTTGCCAAAGGACATTAGTGCCGCGGCGGGACTCGAACCACGAGATCACAGTCCGGTGACGTATCCACTAGACCACGACACCTCTACAAGTCATGTTGCTGCATATGTGAAGAGTAAAGAAAAAGAGAGGAGAAATGGAGAGGAGAAGTTGACCCCTCCCCCTTTTTTATATTTCTTGTTCTCTCTCTCTCTCTCTTTATATATATCGTATTCATGATTTTTTTCCACATATTCTTGTCTTTAACTTTCATTGTATCATATTTCCATGTATGCAGAGAGAGAGAGAGAGAGAGAGAGGTTAAAATGAAGAGTTCTGCTCAGGAATACAGGAATGATACAGAAGATAATCGAAAGAAATAAACGATTCGGTAAGAGCTCACCTTGTTCGAATTTTTGTCCACAAAATCTTTCTCGTGAAAAGATTGTCTTTATTCAAAAAGTATCCAACATTAAAGGGATACGCAACCGGGCGGCCGTGGGGAAAGTCAGGATTGCGTAAGCTCCATTCACTCGTACACAAAGTTTGTGCGTCGAACGCGTCGGTTGGACTAAGTAGGATTACATTTCGACTGCACGAAGCCGACCGAATCTTGCACGAGAGCTCGAGCTCAGGTGAAGCGTACATGTTTGTGCGGTGACCAGTCTATCCGAGGTTTGCGCCCCGAGGGGCAACGGCATGATCAGGTAACGATCACGGTGCCCTTTCGCGGCATTAAAACGTCCACAATCTGCGGTTGAGTATCCCTTTAAAACGCATCGTCCTCAGACACGCTAGCCAAAAGAAAAACCAAGAAAAAATGAAAGCGGAGACGGAGATAGATAGAAATGGGGAAGGAAAAGAGAAAAAGAAAGAAATTTAGTGAGGAGGATGAGAGAGGTAGAAGAACATTATGTATCACTGAACTATTCAGATTGGCAAGCATAATGTGACCACGTTATCTCAACACTTGGCAACCTAATAGCATAACATTTTTTATACACTGTTTCATTACATACACTCTAATAAAAGTTCTAAAATCAGTGCAAGTGTTCCCAAAATTGAATGAATTTTACCCAACGTCTTTCACAGTGTGGTATTGATTACGGTTAACACCGCCTTTAATAATATTGAGATTGCCTTTGCAGAGTCACGTGGTACCGTTGCTATCATATCACAAAATACAATTTCTCCTACATTTGTCATGACGTTGCCAATTTAGAATTGACAGCATACTACCTGGCATGATACTGTTTATCTTTAAAACAAAATAATAATAAAACCTTTTTTTTTTAACCTGAACATTTTGAAAAGATAGAAGTCAAATAAAATATATGAATGAAATCTTTACTATACAGTGCATATGAAAAAGTATACCCAACTTTGATATCTACTAATTAAAATGTATAACCGGTGTAACTTTGAATTTATTTCATGGTGAAGAGTATCTTGTTGTCTGCCCAGTAGTACCTCATTTATGACATGTCTGCCATGGATGACTGAGCACCAAAGTTTTTAAAACGTGTTGTCAACTTCTCCTTGTTCCAAGTTTGGGCTGATGCAACGAATGTGGGTCAAGCCATATGAATGTGTGACTTTTATAGTCTAAAATCATTTTAAAAGTTGAATCCTCCTTTGTGCTTCAATGCTTCATTGTTAAAGTGAGCCAAATTTACATTTCAAATTACCTTGTTTCAATCCGTATGATAATCTTTAATTTATTTTGACAGCCATCAACTTCTTTTCTCGTGATAACTAAAAACTCTCTGCTCATTTGTGCACTGTACCTGCATAAGGTGCACACGGTGTTTTTCGCGAATAGCGAATGAAATCAAAGGTTTACTGAAATTAAAGACTATAAAGAAGAAAAATAATGATACGTGTGTTGAGAAATACCAAGGTAATTGATAGTAGACTTTCAAGCAAAAAGATAGCTTTCCAAATAAACGTTGTCCTTTTTGAAGGACTCGGTAAAAAGGCTTACCTTAAAAAAGGGATGCGGATAAAGCCAAGATTTTGTTATCATGGAAAATGAAATATCATAAATTTAGCTTGTAATAAGCCCTTTCTTGAGTTTGAGTTGACTTAACACCTTTTCTATTGAAATGCACAAAATCAATCGAAAATAACTCAGCAATTTTTTTTCAACTAAAGTAATGCATAATTGGTTTGACCCACACTCGCTGCTTCAGCCCAAACTTGGTACAAGAGGAGTTTGACAATACTTTTTGAAAAGCCTGCTGCTCAGTCATCCGTTGCAGCAAAGTTATGAATAAGTTATCATTGCAAAGATTATAAGTTGTTCTTTACTATGAAATAAATTTCAAGCTCATAGAGGTTACAACTTTTTAATTAGAAGATTCCAAAGTTGGGTATACTTTTATTTTGATACGCACTGTATAATAAATGAAACTTTGTTGGAGATAATACTAGTAGTTGAATTTCACTGAATGCCATTATAACACATAATCGTAATTGATTGAGTTTTTTTGAATGTCCAGATTTTATAGCAGGTGAATTAGTGAAAAAGAATAAATATATATATATATATATATATATATATATATAATGACATTGCTTAAAAGTGATCTAGGGCCTATTCCATATAACATGTGTTTAATCGCAACTCCTAAAATCAAACGCAAGTCCTTAATGCGCATTTCTGATTGGCTGAAAATAAAGTTGCGTTTGATTTTCCAGAGTTGGTTCAAACGCAAGTTTTATGCAACGGGTCCCTAATGTCATAATTAGATTTTGATTAAAAGCATACGTCTCTCTATGTATCTCTCTCTTTAACGAAACACACGTCCCTTTCTATCTACCTATCTCCCTCACCCCTTATCTCTCTCTCTCTCTCTCCCTCACACTATCCCCCTCCCTCTCTCTCTCTCTCTCCCTCCCTTTCTCTTTCTCTCTATCTCTCTCCGTCTTAAACATACACTCATAAAAAGAAAGTGAGATGCGAGGGACACTTTGAATGAAACAAATAAAATAAATTCATCAATTCGTGCAATACTCTTTCTAATTTTCCAACTACAGTGCCTCAAAATCACAAGAATATAGAAATATGTAAATATGTAATATCTATATTTAGTTTCAACTGCGAATTCCGATACTTCTGAATGTATGTAAAGTGATCAGAATTATAATATTCATAAAATATGTGAAATAAGTTAAAAGATTAACGGGAAAATAGATAAAACCCAATAATAATAATGGGTATCGATATATTTATACAGTTTTATATGGAAAAGAAGATTGCTCCAAAGTGTAGATACTGTCGACTCATAAAATTATATCGAAATGCAATAACGACATTTGATTAAAAAACTGCTTTCTTTGAAATATAATCTAGAATACTAGAGAACGCAAAAAGAACGATAAAAAGAAGAAATGTTAAATTATTATTATATTATCATGTGATGAGTAACATGAATATTCCGATAAGTTATCATCATAAATACCTCGCATCAACCAATCATCAATTTGTAATATCTCGTTATATCTTGTAATATAATGACCTAACAATGACCTTTGCAAGAAAAGGCAATGAGGTTAGATCGAGATCCCGAATTGTCATGGAACAGTATTATTTTGTACATATTCTTTGGTGATGTCATCCTTACATGTTGAGAAAAGTATTCACGTAATGATGTTTGTAAAGTTGCTTATCTTTTATTTGTTTTGGGGCGTTCCCTCCTTCGGTTTTCTGAAATATTTACTGTACTGACTGCATGTTTTCCACGTTGTTCCTATCATGAGAATGACATAAATATGAATTTTAAATTCAATTCATGTGAATCACATTATGGAAATTGTGAGATTTGGGGAGATGTTCTGACAGAGAAAATGTTCGAGCGCCGGGCTGCAACTCTAAGGGAAGTCAGACCAGTCGCCCCACGTCCAACCATCTGGTAGCCTATTATATTTTGAAAGAGAGAATTTCATTGTGGGTTTATTTTCTGTTGGTTATCTTGATGTTCTCGATGACTCGGATTCATTCTTCATTATAGCCTCCCCCCCCCCCCCCCCACCTAGAATTATCTTTGATAATATTGAAATACTCATCAGTTGAAATAATAATAGGCACTACTGCTAATATCAAAAGAAAAGAAAAAAATAAGATCGTGGTTTGTGGTTTCTCCGGGAATAATCCATTTAGTAGTCCTCTCTCGTCACGCCCACTCGTCCATAACCACGCAGCTCTGGGCGATTACGACGCATCATCAGCAAGGACATGACGACTGTGAGAGCGATGAAGACGCAGAGGGCGCTAATGGCTACGATCATGGGTTGGTCAAAGTTTTCAGCAACTATTTTTTTAAAATAATAAAAGTATTTAGTGATCGAAAAACATTGCCATATGAAATATTTAAATTTTAATTCCAAAACGAATTCAGCAATAATGTGAAATAAAGGATAAAATTATAAAATAAGACAGATGAAGGTTAGAGGATGAGAAAGTATTTGTAATGAGCAATACACAGACTAGCAACTATCCATTTTCCAAATCTACCTATGTTTTATTTGTTTGGCACAGAGCATCTCCATTTGTTTAGTTTTAAATATTCTTATACCCTGTGCCCGAAATAGCACTGGAGTTCTTGTTTTCGATCAAAGCATTCCTGCAGTTAATAATTAAGAAGTCCCTTTTTTCCTCTCTCTTTTCTGCTTCTATTCAAAGCGATTTTATATCAGTACATGAGACCCACAATTTCTTCAAAATGATCCCTCTATTACAAACGTAAATGGTGAAATGTGGAGGGCGGAAATTTTGTAAAGAATTAGATTCATAACAAGTACCAGAAAAGGAACAACGATGGCAACAGATTAAATAGAACCAGAAATGAATATGATAATGCTCTTTCAAAAAGCAAAGTCAATCACAGAGAAAGAACTAAAGAAAATATGGCGAACTTTCTTGTTCGAAAAGCATTACTCACCATCGTTATCGTTGTCAACCATCATGCCCTGCTGGAGGTGCGAGGCGTCCGATAACGGTCCGCTCGTGATGGTGTGAGGTTTTGACCGGGAGCCCATCGGCTGCAGACTACGACGAGATCTTGGCAGACAGCCTTGCGAGCACCTGGAGTACGGGTCACTGCTGTCGCAGATCAGGACTGAGCAGTGGACATAAACCTGGTTGAAATCAAGAAAAAAAGCCCATCACAATGATATCATCATCATCATCATCATCATCATCATCGATCAACGATCATCTTGAGATTGTATTGAAACTTGTATTAATACACAATTCTGCAAAGGCACATTTAGAGCGTATACTTTTACTCCAAAAAAAGCACTAAGAGTCATGTCGTACCAGTTATCGCTCTCACACGAATACTCCTTCGATCAACACAAAATCCTTAAAATTACAGAATTACACCACCTACAGTTAGGCTTGTTTATGCACAAGTTAAAGTCGTATGAACTTTTTTTTTACTCTAACTTTACATCCAATAATAATCATCACTCTTACCCTACCAGACAGGCTAGCCACTTTCACCTACCGCGAACAAGAATCCTCTTTGCCAATAATACTTTCACAACAACTGGACCTAAACTTTGGAATTCCCTTCCCCAAACTATTATCGAAACTCCTAATAATCATACATTTAAATGAAAATTAAAACAACATCTCTTACTAACATACAACGAAAAGCCAACCCTCCAAAAATATCCCGGATACAAGCCACACGCGGAAGTTTGATTCTGATCTTTTTCTTTGTTTGCTTGTTTATTTGTTTGTTTGTTTTTGTTTTTGGTTTTTTTTTTTTTTTTGGTAAATAATTTATTCCCCTCTCTTACTCCCTTTTCTGATTCCATCTCTTTTCCTCTATCAACCCGTCCCTCCCCATCTGCTTCTTCATTTAGGTGAGCCTTTGTGTTTATTAATTAAATTCGTATTCTATATGTAAAAAAAAAAAAAACGAACATATTTTTGAATGATTTATATAATTACAATGATTTTAAACCGGGAACATGGTTTTTACAAGATCTGCTTCTCTGCTAGTTCCCTTTCGTTACCTTTTCGTTTATTATTATCAAGAAACATTTGAAACGTGTGTACACCTCTCTCTGTTATAACATTTACTTCAGAAAACAATATAACTATGTAAAACGAAGTTCATATGCGTTATGTTTAATGATGGGTTTCTTCTACAATGTAAATACCTTATATGATCTATGAATTGGTAAGGAAAAATAACTGAATCTTGAATCTTGAATGATCTGCTATAAGCGACATTCGACACATTCGCGCTGCCCTCAAATTTATACAATATACATCATCGTCATCATCATCATTATCATCATCACCATCAACGATATCTTGAGATTGTATTTAAACTTGAATGAATACACATTCATGATCTGTAATTAGCAACATTAGGCACATTCGCAATGCCCTCAAATTTATACGCCATCGCCGTTGTCATCGTCATCATCATCATCATCAACGATCATCTTAATATTGCATTAAAACTTGTATGAAGACACATACATGATATTGATGATCTGTAATAAGCGACGTTAGACACATTCGCACTGCCCTCAAATATATACAAGTAGACATCTCCTAAACCACGTTTTCTTTTCCAGACGTGAAGTGTTATGGGACTGGATAAATGAGTCATAGAGTGTATGTTAATCGTTCTGGCAACACTATAAGTTAATCGATATTCTTTTTGCAATTTCGTCATCATTTATACATGATATTAACGGTAAGCGTTTGGTTATACATTGTCTACCTCAACGGAATACATCTCGTCTTGAAGTGACATCCAATTTTCTGTAAAATGTCTAAACGGCCTCATATAACGACATTTTGTACATAATATGGATATTATACTTGTGGGATATTCTAGTATTAAGCCTGGGAGCTTGTCCCAGTAGTCTCCTCCCATCAAACCCTTAAAGTAGAACACTGATGATTTTAAATATTGGCTTAATACTTATTATTGCATAGATGGCATAAATTAAACAAGGTTATCCAAATTTAAAGCTTGGAAACATTTGAATTAATGATTATTATCAATTATAAAACGGTAAAATACAGCCCCCGATATAGCAGCTGAAAAGCTCCTTGAACGCTGCTGAGATGTGTGACGACACAAGAGGGGCGAGTCCTGTCTAAGCAGACGATGTCCCATAACATTATACACATTTTTCAGTGCCTGTTTTGTCATCTCCTCTTCACTTATTTCTCTTACTTGACTAGCGTCAGTCTTAATGTTAGTCTGTTGCCTCACTCTTAACTTCGTGTATGGTATTATTTTGATGAAAAATGCAGCGTTAAAAAAATAAAGGAATCAGTCACTTGTAAACAAAATAAGACGCCATTGTATTTTCAGCTGCTTGCACCGCGGCATGTTCGGCGTTTCAAGAGGGAACGAATACCATCCAGCTATTATTCGCAGGGCTTTTCAATTTGAAAATGGGGTTTATTTCATTGATCATTGACCCTTCTCCTGTGTATTTACAATCAAACGGTTTTAGTTATCAGAATCAGTTCACTTTCCCTTTTAGAATGGTGTGAAATAAGGTCATGTTTAAATGTACCAAACTCTTTATAATTTGATAAATAATTGCATTGCAATTACGTTCATTCATTATAGGACGTCGTCTGCTTAAGCAGGATCGATCCCTCGTATGACGACATCAAAACATCGCTATATTTCTGGCGAATCCTCGGATATTCCACATGCTGAGAAGAGCTTTTATTTATGTTGTTTTTATAATCATCATATACGCAGTTGACATAAAACTTATACGATTGCCATCTGTAAGCTTCCCAATTTCTAGTGATACATTAATTGCCATATTTGTGATTTTCTTGAGTGTTCTACTTTAAGATTTGACCCCATAAAGTCACTTAGACCATCTAAGTCATGCACGAAATTGTAAGTCCAACCGCTGTAGTTAGTTTAGCCCACAGAACCCCTGGAAAAAGACCATGTTCAATTCGGGTCAATTTTACTCCATTTAGCACATAGACCAAACCAAAGGTAGACGGAATTATAGGCGGAACGTGTATTGAGCGGGAATGTTGATGATTACCTTTTCGTAATCCCTTATGAAGGTGAAAGCATCAACGCGGAATCCCTCGAAAGATTGAGAGAACCCGCTGTAGATGTACGTTGTGCTGTCCGACGCACAGCTACAAAATAAGAACGAAATTTCATTTGAATGAAAATTAAATAATGATAATGAATCTAGATTTGATTGATTGACTGGTTCATTAATGAATTCACTGAACAATGAGATATTTAATACAAATACCAGTAGGCGATAGAGTTATTTCCACGGTTAATTGTTTCTTTCCCGCACACAATGTGTGCACCGTCTCCACTCATTGGGGAAGAAAAACTTTCTCAACACAACATCACTGTGAGGGCATACTGAATATGTATATACATTCAGCATTCCATCAGATCCCTATTTTGACCGTTCCAATTTTTAAAGAAGTATACATTATGCAATAATTGTATATTTGTTATCGTCATTTCTATCAGGGACACAGACTTTTCTTAAACCATTCGATGCATCTTTAGACATGCCTGATTTTGGAATATGGGTATTTCCATAAATAAGGGTCCCAATTTGTGACATTCTTGGTGTCTTGCTTACCTAAGGAACACACGGGTTTTTGTGGCTCTGAGTGTAAGATCGTGGAGTAAGACTGCAAAGTGATTCTGAGCATAACATATTGCATCTTCACTGTAAGAATAGTACTCAATCTTATTCCACTATTTGTCTCTACCAAGAGCCACAAAAAAACAGTGTGTGCCTTATGTAAGCGGGAAACCAAGAATGTCACAAATTGGGACCCCTATACAATAGATAAAGTGCATTGCTTATCCATGAAAATAATTGAGACTTGAATGACTAGCATAAACTTCACCTTAAACAACAGATAATACTGAATTTGAAAAAGAAATAAAAAGGAATCTACCCACCCGTAGTCGATGATGTCGTAACGGTAATAGTCAACTGGGTTTAGCGAGGTCGTCGCCCAGCACGACTCGATGAGAAGCGTGAGGTTGGTAGCGGAGGCCAGCGTCACACCGAAGTAGAGCGGGGTACCAAGTACGACTATCCCCGAATCGTTGGCGAATTGGTAGAAGCCTGAGCTTGTATAACGGTCGATGGACAGCGAAAACTCACCGTACCCTTCCTGTTTTATACGGGTGGAGTAATTTAACGGTGAAAAATCATTAAAAGTTTATCCTTACATCCTCTGTTATAAACATATTAATGTCGAGTAAACGTAGTAGTCAAAATCATTTTTATTCTGAAAATGATCCCAAATGATGAAGAATACGATGATAAGACGTACAGAATAATACAGTGTGGGGAAATGTTCTATTACTTACGCCACTACGACTTCTAGCATAACATATTTTAAGGCATCATCAAGTTTCTTAACGGTTTATGCAGTTAATGCTTCCCCAATCATTGGAATTCAATGACGATCCGTACTGAGAGCGTGCATTCCCCATCATGCATGTCCTGGGGAGCATTCCAGCCCCCCCCCCCCCCCAAAAAAAAAAAAAAAAAAATCAATTTTCAGTCGCGCATAATTCCCTTCGGATTCTAGAACAACTACCCCCGAACAAGTACTCCCCGACAATTACCCCATGCCCTAAGATACTGTCTAAGAAAGGGAAGCAGCCGCCCAAGGGAGGCATATATCGGGGTATTTATCAAAGTGGTTTGTTCTAACTGTAATTTTCCAGGGATAATTTTCCAAGAGTAGTTATCTGGGGTAATTTTCAAAGGGGTTTGTTCCAAAGGTAATTTTCCAAGAGTAATTGTCCGGTAATTTTCCTGAGGATATTTTCCAGGGATATTTGTCAAGGGTTAATTATCCTAGAAGGATAGCTATCTTAGAAAAGGGTCGTCCAGGTGGTAAATTTTCCAACTGTATATTTTGTTTGGGCATGGAAGTCTGTGGAGCAAATGTCCAGACTCTACCGAGTGTCAAAAAAAATAACACGATACACTTTTAAAATGGCCCCAAATAAAAAAAGTTATCGGATTTTGGATATATATGGATAGCTGAAAATCTCTTCTATCATATGACACCAAAAAGTCCGAAAATGTTTTATGCTTGAGTGAGCACTGCCCCTTTTTGTAAAGGACATGAAAATTAGGCTGCGCTGGAATTGGCTTTCCACTTCGGGTGAAGTGAAAAGTTATCCAGTTTAGAAATTGCTGATTGTCTAATGAGTTTATGATAAATCATGATGGATATGGGTTTGTGCAGTGAATGACATGGCTTATGAATTCAAAGGTTTAATGTATGAGTGATCATGTATTGTCCTTTTAATCACAATTTGATTATGGAAGTTGTTTTGACAGTACCGTATTATCTGGTGTTGATGTATGTGGTAATTGTAGCGGTGCTCCTGGTAGTTCGTGTTGGGGGTGGTTGTGTGCGTCGTTGTGTGCGTCTGTGTGAGGATGTGGGTGGGCGTGTTTGTGTGTGTGTGACGTGTCACAATTCTGCGAGGTGTTTTTCATTGTCATAGGTCCATCCGTAATTTGCTCCATTCCAAACCATTCATCCCAAGTTTCCTTGCCCAAAACTTTGCCATTTCCAAAACTCATTTGCCATAAAGAAAGTTTGCTAATTATTGATTGATCCTTTACAAATGTGGGCAGTGCTCACCCAAGCATGAAATATTTTTGGAGTTTGTTGGTGTCATATGATAGAAGAGACCTTCAGCTATCCATATATATAAAAAAATCCCCAAATAAAAATCACTGATTCTTTTGTTTATTTGGGGGCCGTTTTAAAAGTGTATCGGTTTTCGTGGGGACACTCGGTATATTCTGCTGCAGTGTTTAGACTGACTTTGCTTCTGCCACCCTCTGCCATCAAAATAAGTCAACCGAAACACAGAGGGTATTCACCTCATCGAAGAAAACGACACCTGTCTTAGGTACGAAGGAGTCTCCTAATACCTGTTCCCTCGCTAGGTTGCACCTAACCGGGATGTGAAGGTAGTGTTCTCGGGTGATGACGGTGCCGTTCTCAGGGCGGGGTTTGTAGTAGGTCACCATGTTGGTATATACTATGTTGTCCTCGTTTACCTGCGGTGTAGGCAACGTTTACAGGAGAGGTGTAATTATATCAGCATTATGCATGCTATTGCAAATGCATCACCGTCTTGACATAAATACACTCATATTTTTATAAGTATTATCGTAACGATTTAAAAATTAATGATGGTCACTTAACTATCAACTACATGTATCTCAGTCAAATATTGCTTCATTAACACCTTCTAAAATTTGGTAATGTACTTTACTTGTTCATCTATTCACATTTTCTTGCATTACTGCGTTTCTATAGGAGAAGGGAGCTGATTTATTTATTTATTTATTTATTTATCTTTTATTCATTTGGCAACATACATCAAGATAAAACAAAATATTCCCATATAAATGAAAAGTAATGCCTGGGTATGGGTGGGCTAACTTAATAACCATGACCCGCAGGTCTTCCTCCCCGACCAAGCTAGCGTTACCAGGGTAGAAATATTGAAGACTATTATCAATACTTGCATAAATGTATGAAACATAAAAATATGAATCTTGTATTTCAAATTAAAACGGATTATTATGTAATATTAAGGAAACTTAAAGCTAGCTTGACTATAGAGTTTTGTGAATGTTGGATAATTAATAATTTGAACCTCTCTCTTCAGCATAAACATAGAAAATGTGCATTGAATATACTAATTCCTATTATACAGTATACGGCAAGATTTTGATATTAACAGTTTAAAGGTAAGCTAAACTAAATGATACAATGACAAATCGATAAATAAATCAAAATTCCGATTCAAATTAACTCTAATTGCGGAAGTATTCACCAGGAATCTTAAACTTTCTTTTACGAATTGGCATAGGACGGGGGAAAGGGTCATAATACGTTGTCGTATTCAACAAATTCTAACAATGGCAGAGCATTTTATCAATAAACAGAGCTACGTTCCACGGGCACAAGAGGTGGGAACGAAAATGGCTACAGACAGCCCCCCCCCCCCCACCCCACCCCCACCCCCTATTCCCGAAACTTATCAATATCCAGCCATTTATTTCTCTCTTCGTGTCGTTGGAAAAGAATGGTAATAGAACCATACTTTCTGCCTGGTGCCACATCTATCATACGAGGTGGTGATCGCAACGTGTTGACTGTCGTGGTCATATCCAATACATGATTCGTCTAGTTCGAAGTAGACATCGCTGGCATCGTCATCGATCTCTAGCAGGTTTCTGTCCATGATGAGCGTCATCGACGTACTGTCACAAATCAGCTCCGTCTCAATGGTATCTTCAAAATAAATTTACAGAATGATAACTTCTTCAGGATTAAATCGTCTTCCTTGGATTTAAGAGAAGGTTCAGTTCTGCGAAAGATAAAAACTAATTTGTGAGCTTTTTTATTTCTCAGTTCTTTTATGTCAGTTTGGAAGAATATCATGGAAGAAATGTCCCCTGAAAAGATCAATTGATCTCATAATCGAAATATGATGAGAAATATCTGAAGTGTTAGGGCCGAACTTTCATGCAACATACGATGTGCAGTCCTGTATACCCATTTCTGTGTACAGTGCATGTGCTTTTCAGCGGGATTGGGTCAATGTCTTATATTTTTTTGATGATTCCAAAACCTCACAGTATACACCAATTCTTATATAGACATGATCAACCTTTCCAATTGCTTTGGGACAATTTCTTTCCCAAGGATCGCATGTCCAGAACTCAAATTTATCTTTAAACTTGAAATATGGTGTCTTCCAGCATGGTTGCAGAGTGCACATAACTGAACAGGGGCATCGCTAAAACATGGGTTTGGCACCCACCCCCCCCCCCCCTCCACCCCTTTCCATATCAAAAATTTTCAGTAGCCATATGTTCCATTAAGTAACTGGTAGGTGTACATTAAGTGTTTTCAAGTTCAGATTTCTCTGTCGATTAGACCCAAGGGGTAACCCTCGAAACAAACTAGAAAAATATGTCATGAATACACACCATTGGCACTACCGGTGCAGAATTGGACATAATCGTGGCAACAATCACCAGCACCTTGGCATACAGAATCACAATAACACCCTCCCATGGACATGTAGCCGCAGTCACAGCATCCTTTGCAAAATGCACCTGGACCATAATAAATGAGACACAGAATCAATGTTTATTCACCAGGCGAGTTGGACCTATTACATGTTCAATGACCAATGTTTCCATTATTCATTTTCTATCCATTGTTTCCCGTAAGTAAAAAAAATCAGAATTAGGATTGCTCTAAGTCAATGACTCCTTATTTCACTCAATGAAATTGCAGGAAATTGCATTATTTACAATTGCAAATGGCAAAATGTTCAGAATATACCTAAATGTAACAAGGCAACAAAGTTTTTTAAAGCCATTCGAAAATGGAAGTATGTTCAGATTATCTGGCAAATATAATTATGTTGGGTACGTCAGTGATCATTACTATTTCCAGTACAACTCGGTGAATCTAAATCCCAACATCCACGAATTAGCCCCCAGATTTGCCAGCTCAAAAACACAGTTCTGGTAATTAATGTTCCTCGCATCTCATGCACTAGTGTCCATCCTCATTGCTAAGGCCGTCTTATCCCTAATCACACACACCCACGCACACATTAAATCGTGATCAATGAGTCAACCCTGTCATGAATATCAACCGATAGCTTCTAAACGTATTACCTCCTACTAAATCATATTCGAGACTCAGTTGAAGCTGAAACCCCCTTTCGGTGACAGATCCATCACTTGTGAACTGTATCCAACCATTCGGCCCATCTAACCTGAAAGAGCAAGCAGATCAAATGATGTACTTCATTACTATCATTAATAGTATCACCATCCTCATCATTGCCATCACCACCATCATTATCATCGTCATCATCATCATCATTCATTGGCAAACGGGAGGATTTTCAAAAATATGAAAATTTGAAGGAGGGCTTCAAGCTTTTTATTTTTCATTAGCCTATTTCACATGCTAAGAAGTAAATTGGGACTTTGGATCTAATGATCGCTGTCGCGCAGCAAATTCATCTTGAGATCATTTATTGTCTCATTATCTTCACCCAGGCATTTCTATGCCAAAGCACTTTTCATGTTGATTAGGTTGTAAATCCGAGCTCTATAACAAGCTACATTTAATTGCACTGCTTCACTCCTCCTTCTGTCTCCCTTTAGCTTTTCTCTCCCCGCTTCTTTGTAATCTTCTCGTGCAATATTTTTTTTTATGTGATCATCGTTTAATGTACTTTATGTATGTCAGTGGTATAGAGTTTATGATAGGTTATACTGTAGTACTTATATTTATTTGTGCCCTTGCAATCTTTAAATGTCCGAAAGCAAACTTTATGTATTTTTACATGACAATAAATTATCTTGAATCTTGAATCTTGATTGATTGCAACTGGGCTGACCAACTAGATATACTCCTGCGTATAATTTTGTGGGTTAATAATGTAGTGCAATGGTATAAGTATGTACCGGAATTTATGTATAAACTTCATACACACCTTATGTCCGAAGATAATGATGAATTACCGGTCAGGCTCACAAGCTGCACACTACCAGGGGAGTCTCGTGAATCTCCAGTCCCAATTCTAAGATAGTCATAACCTGATTCAAGGTCAAAATCCCAAAACTGTATGAGAATTTGATAGCCTGATGGAGCCGTGATGTACCAATTGTTGAGAGCGTTGTTATGGTAGTTTGAAGGATAGTTTGGAGATGAGATGATCCGGGTAATTCCAGGATCCATATACAAATATACATCTGAAAAACACGTAACAACATAAAGAAATTAGTCAGTAGAATGGACATAAACGGATAATCATGTTCTTTTGTTTTGATTCCATTATACAATCATTATTTTTGTATTAATAAACACTTATTTTGCGGTCTTGTCTAAGGGCAGTAATTTATCTCGTGATACTTTCACAAATTAATGATTCTTCCCAATAATCAACAATGTTTCGCTATATAAGTAAAATAGTGTGTTTTTATACATAGAAAGCATATTAACGATTCATAAAAAAATGTATATAACAATCTACATTCTCTATATTCCATTGGAAATAAAGCTCTATCTGTCATGTAATATCCTTTCTAATTGTTTTATTTCAATTATAAACTTATTTCTGAGGGAAAATTATTCCTACCAACATATTAAAACGATTTTACATTGCAAACCATTAAAAACTTCAAATCTATATTTTAAAAAAGAGGGGGCTTATACAGGCAGTCTTGATCTTACAAGGGTTCTTAATATGATAGTAATATTCTGGATTTATATAGCGCCTAATACATATATGGTGTTTCTAAGCGCTTTAGAGATATATTATTACCCCGGTCATCGGATTCAGGCTTGCCGCACACAATGCATGCATCTCATCCACTCCATTGGTAGCCTCTTGTCGACCGAGGCGCTTGCGCCGAGGGCCTCTTGACACCTGATCTGAATTTCTTTTGTATTTCATTGTTTTGACGAATATTCCGACCAAATTTTGGTCGGTGAAAATCATCCAATAAGCGCGAGCTACCATGACGTAATGTTAAATATTCATGACTCGACTGCATGCTATTTCTTACATATTAATTAATCGCAGCCCAAAATGGCGTTCAACGTTTCTTCCACGACGAGAGATGACGATATTTGTAAGAGCTTAGAATATGCCGCTAGAATGTTAAAGATTGACAGATTCAAAGATTTGCAAGTTGATGAAATCAAATCTGCACTTAAAGGACAAGATGTTTTTGTGGATCTGCCTACTGGCTTTGGAAAAAGTGTTATTTTTCACGCGCTACCGCTCTGTGCTGATTACCTCCGTGGGCCAGGGATGGAGAGTGATTCGCGAGGGCCAGGCGCATCCCCCGGGGCCTTGCCGGGCAGTGAAGTTGCTGGTAACTCCTTGGTTACATCAGAATTGATGGAGATGCATCTATTGTTGAACGGTGACTTTTATTGCCCATTCTTCATTATTTGTAAATATATGATGATCTCTTGAGAAATATGTACATTTGTCTTATTTCAAATTACCATGGTTTGTAAGCTAGAGATCGAATTCTTCATAATGTGCTTGTCTGTGAATGTATTTTGAGCAAGAGATTTACGCAATCCCCCCCCCCCCCCCAAAAAAAAAAAAAAAATAAATAAATAAATAAAATAATAGACTAGTCCAGAACTGAAGTAAGAAATCCTTGAGATTTCATTGGCCAATTTGCTGGGCGATCGCCGCGGTTATCTAACTATTCACGTTTTCATGCATAATTCAGTAGGAAATCGTGCCTCATGAATATATAATTCAGGTCGGGTGTCAAGAGGCCCTCGGCGCAAGCGCCTCGGTTTTTCTGGCTCGCTTCGCTCGCCAGAAATTTTGCCTCCATATCGCCAAGGATTTCAACAGCGCCAGGGCCTCGACAAGAGGCTACTCCATTGGCGGCATTCGAGCCAGTCGCATTTTTACGGGCGCGCACATGCTAATCCAATTACATTGACTTCGGTAACCGACCGGGTACCGACTAAACATCTGAGTGGAGAGGAGCAATCCCTTGCTCAAGGACATAAGTATACCGTGGCGGGGATCGAACCCACGAGCTTCGCGTCTCCAGTAAGGCGCTTAAACAACTCGACTACGACACCTATGCGGTTGTCAGATGGAAATACATGATAATGTGATTTTCAATCTCATTCAATAAATTAAAACAAAAATAACCGACCTCAAACGAGAAGAGTAATGGATAATACTTTAAAATATTACAGCTCATGTGGATATTAAAAAAAAATTGATGTAGTCACTTTCACGTTTTGAAGTTTCAATTTCAGATTAACAAACTTGCTTATAATACAATACTGGACAAATATTAAAGGAAGAAAGCGTTTGCTTATGGTTCAATCATGACTTTTATTTCCGCAATTCAACCGAAGAGTATCTACATATATCCTCCCCCTTCTCAAAATTGTTCAGCCCATGATTGCATGTTTCTAAGACATACTTACCTGTGGGAGGGTTGTTTGTAGGACCCGACCACCATGTTGTAGGTTCATTCCACCACCAAGGTGTAGTGACAGGACCATCGGTTGTAGGTTCTGAAATACATTCATATGATCCATTACAGACTCGAACAGACATGACATTCATAAGTATTTGGGGTTATTCAAGATAGTGTTAAGCAAAATCAGGAGTCCTAAAAATATTTTAATAGGTGAATCAGAAACACTCTACTATCAGAGACTCATCAGATGTCACCTTATTTCGCTTAAAAGAGAAAATTGATGCTTTGTCACCGTAACGGACATAACACAAAATGCACAAGGAGTTTTACACCGGTGAACGGTTTAAAAAAATTCTGTGTGTTTTAGGGTTCAATTAATCCAATTTAGGTATTAACATAAGCTTATAATGTTTGAAAAAATATATTAGATTATACGTTTCCTTATCAGAGGAGTAACATAATGGATATGAAATACTGTGTGTAACGGCCATGACACTCTTGTCCACTTTTTATAAACCCCTATAGGGCTTTGCTTTATATATTCACTGGGTGATGCAAACCTATTATCATTCATCTTTGCTCCATTCATCATGATTTTCTACCCCAAAATCAAATCTGAAATTAATTATGAGACCCAAACATAGGATGTTTTGACGAAATTGTAACAAATTTTCACCCAAAAATTTAGTTTTTTAAGAACATCACGTCTCAAAGTACATCAGTCCAGACCTATTAATATACCGCACAAATTAAAGACCTGTATAAGCTTTTTTGTTCGCTAATAATAAATCTTTCTGGAGATGTCGCCAATTTTATTTTATTTTTTGGCAAGCGAAAACTTTCTTTGGAATTGCCCTTAACAGCTGTAAAATGTGTTCCGAAATATGCTCCACCGGAAATTGCGCGGGGTTTTGTTTCGTTATCATAGATATAGCTTTAATACGGTTAGGGAGTGCACTGGGCTTGGGTTTAGGATTAGATATAATGTCAAATGTTTTGGTCACTTGTTTTCCTCTCGTGCAAAACTAGAAAATCGAGCAAGGGACGCCACCGAACACTTCACTGCCCAAAAATTGGTATTTCCAAATTTGTCTGGGTTGCACCCCTTCCCCGCCCCTTACGCCAATGGGTGAAGTAATAACAAGGAAAGACGTACCATCACTATTCCACCACCATGTTGGTTGCTGAGTCCAGGGATCATCAGTGACTGGTTCTAAAAAAACAAGATGGTTATACACAGCCAATTAAATGATATCTACCTTTGCTTCGTCCATTCTTTTTGTAAAGATTTGTCCTTCAATGATAACAAAAACAAACTTATAAATTACAAATTTAAAACATTATTAGGAGCATTGGCAAGATAGAAAGACGGCGATTTAAGTACTTATCCAGTATTTCTAGTGTGAGGATCAAAACTGATACAATTTCTAATTCAAACATTATCAGGTATCATCATCGGGTATCAAATATAAAAAAATAGTTTTGTACGACTTATATTAGACAAAAGCGGCTTATTCAATGTGAAGAGAGAGACAATTCTTGTCTTTATGTGCCATATATATATTTATTATCAGTAACATTATTCCTTTCAAAAAAGAATGGCATATGCCATCTTCATCTGAAATCTAAACAAAAAAAATCCTAGACGGTTATCATGGTTACAGAATTCTGGTAAATTTTCATTCAAATTGTTTTCCTACTGCACTGTATTTCCGAAATCGTCATCAAACTACGAGGTTACTCTCTCTATATATACACCAAACCTGCACCGTACCCTAGCTAGGCCTGCACGCTGTGTCCCAAAACCGCGAAGGGTCAAATTAACGGACGGGAACGGAGGTAAAAGCTAAAAGGTTGGGGTACAAGCATCAATTGCAGCAATTGCACAATACTTATTCCCGTATAAGTGCATAATTGCCTATATGTATGTTTTAACAATAAAATATTAGGTTATTGGCTAACTGGATTTGGCCTTTTTTTTCTCTTTTTTTTTAATGAACTGGTATCTACTTCCCCATTTTCAGAATCCATTGTCACATTAACTCGTCAGTCATCACGTTGCTATACTGCCACACTACAAAATATTAACTCTGGGTACGGCGCCCATGCATGCGATTGTAAAGCATGTACTTCTAGACCCATTAATTTTAATGTGTCTAAAGTTTGGTCTAGACCACTAGTGTACCCAAGGGGGGGGGCAGGGGCAGATCCCCCCCCCCCCCCGACAACCTTTGACCAAAAATATCGGGCAGTGGTGGCTGGCGGGGGGGGGGGCAAACCTTGCGAAAAAAAATTGTTGTTGTTGCTTGCCAGAGAAGTATGGAGGAAAACATCTGATAACCACCCCGCCTCCCCCATCAACTGATCTTTGACCACTGGACTGAAACATGCAGAAGATCTTACCTTCTGTTGCATTTACAAGCAACAGTTGGACCTCAAATCCTCTTTTAGTTACCGATCCATCACTGGTAAACTGCATCCAGCTAGTTGGTGTGTCTAAGCTGTAAGAGTAAACATGCCCACCAAAATTAATGCATTTTGAAAGGAATCAAATTTTTCAAACACATTTTTCGACAGTGACGGTCCAGACGTTATAATCTGTTCTGACATTGCATTTGAAGAGAGCATTGTTTTTTTTTTTATGATGTTGATAATTGAGTTATCTTAATAAAGGTCATTTCACACTGAGGAACTTTTCTTGTTATTTTTTCCCTAATTTTGTGAAAGAGGTGGTGATGGTGATAGAGATGCAGGCACAATAATGTTCTCTAGAAGGACTGTGCTTTAAGAATGAAGTGTAATGGTGGATTGGTGTAAATACAGCCTTATGCAACCTTTAATTCCTGGATGTTTGATTTTTGTTTGGAAGTGCTATAATAATTGTGTGTTTTGCGTATGTGTGTGGGAGGGGGTTCTGTTGATACTGTCTATTACTGAAGTTTAGTGTTTACGCAGTTGTGGATCCAAGATTATCTGGTCCTGGAAGGGGGCGGGGGACAAGTGAAAATTCTCTTACAAGAAACAAAGAGAAAACACGATTTATTTATTTATTTATTTTTATTTTATTTATTTTATTATGTTTTATTTTTTTTATTTTTTTTAATTTAATTTAATTTTTTTTTATTTATTTATTTTATTTTATTTTATTTTATATATATATATATTTTTTTATTTTATTTTTATTTTATTTTTTTTTTGGGGGGGGGGGGGGAGGGGATTATCTGACTGCTTGTGCACGATATGGTTTTGCTGCTGTCGGAAGGGAGGAGGGGTATACAGATACCTTGTATCGGCCACTGCGTGTGCCGCAGTGCAACTGCCGCAATGTCTTTATATTTATTCTATATTTATTTTCTATTCTATCTCCTTATTATAAGTTCACTTATTCATCTTTTTCTTATCCTTTTTCCTTTTCCTTTGGCTAAGCGATTAGGCAAATGCCACAAAGATCTGCTGAGAGCCAGAAGAAGTGGTACTAGTATAAAAGTTATGTCATAGCCTATACCTCTTGGCAGACGTGAATAATTCTGAATAGAAGAGGGATTCAATATTACTTAAGGAAGGGTACAAAACAAATCAGTGCCGTAATAAGGGGGGGGGGAGAATGAAAGAACAAAATGAGAAAATGAAAGAACAGGTGATGCCGATTGATGAAGGAGGTGGCAATTAAGTTTTCAACAAAAACAATGAAAGGGGCAAAATGAAAAAAGCGTGATAAATTCAATCGAATTATAAATCATCAAATTTAAGAAAACAAAAAATGAAATAGGGGACAGTTTGAGGGAGAAAATTTATTTTGCCTAAAGGAGAACAACGTTCTGTCCTTGGTTATGGAAACACTCCTAATATGCGTCGTACCCCCCCCCCCCCATAACATTAATTTTTTTTTTTTTTAGATGGTCCTTCCTCTCACACGTGATGGCGGCATAGTCTAGTGTCTTTTACTATGATTAAAAAAAACCTTTTAGTATCGTTATTCGTAGGACAAAATCTCATTTAGTTGATCCTCTTAATATAGGCTAGTACGTGAAGATTTGGAGCAGTGTGCACTTGACCCGCCAGAAAATTGCCCCAGAGAAAGTCGGACGCAGAAGCGGAGTTGGGCCCCCCACCCCCCTTGTTTTTTCTGATTTACACTATGGATTGAGGTTGCGCGTCTTCCCAAAATCTAAAACCTCTTTTCAACACGACGCGGTGAAAGAGGAGAACGCTCAACGCAACGAGGGAATTGGCGCGTCATAGCATTAGCGTCGTGAATCTAAAGCAGCCCATGGGGGCTGCCATTTTGAAAAAAACTGTAATGTCATTGCGGTACATGTCCATTTACCTGTACACAATGTATAAGATGTTGCATAATGAATAGTTATTGTACAACTAAAGTCACCCATGCAAAATGGCAGCCACCTTGGTACCACCATTGTCTCGCACAGGTGATATCTAAGAGCAGTTGTAGGTCTTTGTCACTTCTTTGAAGAATTGACAAACCTTTGTCAGACCAAGCAACTTACAAGTTCACGCCAAATCCTGCTTAACAGAAGAAACAGCTGAACCAAATATCTTGACACAAATAGGTTATTTGACAGGATAAAAGTATCTTCATTTGAATGTACATGACTACAAAAATGGTTTATTATGAGAAGATCCAGTGTCATGCATTCCACAGCTGATCATGAGTGTCATGGTAGCTAGTGTATAGGTCAGTGGGTATCTCACAAAATTTTTCTGACATTACTTTGTAAAGAAAATGGCAGCCCCCATGGGATAATGTCAAGCAAGGAAACTGCAACTTTTGGAGACACTGTTCTCCTTCCTAAATAATCAAATAGGAGATTTATAATAGGCTGACAATTATCTACATGATGATAGGCTAATGTTTGTTGCCTTTTATTCCCCTTTAAAGAAAATACATTGTATATGATTGGATCGGATTCCGTACGCACGTACGCTTAAAAAACCCAGGAGGGGTTTTAACCTATGGTTTAAACCACCATGGTTTCAACCAAACATCCTTTGTGAATTCGGGCCAATGAGGCGGCCAAACGCTGCAAAGATTATTTAAGCAAATAGCCTCTAGATTTTGAATCATTTAAACCTTATATCTGAAGGACTGTATCGGCCTGAGAGAGAAACCCGCAGAACACTTCCAGAAGAACTATGAAAAATGGTAAATAATTGGACAAAAAAAATCATGCTTGTTGCTAGGTATTTAAGAGTCACTTAGCTTTCACATGGCCGTCGCCAGGGGGGTGCGGAGGGTCAGGGAATTATGGAGGGAAACTGGACCCCCATAACCCCCCCCCCCCCCCCCTGAGCGAATTTTGAAGGTCTGGCGAGAAAAAAAAATTGTCCCCCCCCCCCCTACTGAGCGACTTTTAGAGAAGCTGGCGAGACCCCAAAAATACGGGTCTACCTTTTGACAAACCTTCATTTGTGTGCCCCCTCTTAGTTGGTAAGTTTTGTCTTTTTTTGTCCAAAAGGCACCCCCCTTGAAAAAAGCTGGTGACGGTACTGTTTCAACAATATGTTATGTGGCCTCACACGAAATGATTTATACTGCGCAGACTTTTCAGATACATGTGAAACGCGTCTAAATTTAATGCAAACCTGATATCTTGTGATGAATAACCAGACAGCCGCAAAAGCTCCTTACTTCCATTGGCGTTACGTGAATCTCCTGTCCCGATTCTAAGATAGTCATAACCTGATTCAAGGAGGAAATCCGAAAACTTGATGAAAACATGATAGCCCGATGGCGCCGTGATATACCAGTTGTTGCGGGCGTTGTTATGGTAGTTTGAAGGATAGTTTGGAGATGAGATCGTCTGGGGAACTCCAACAACGAGATTCACATTCACATCTGTAAAACAAGCAAACAAAAAATGAATAATAAAGTGGAATTCTATTTGTAACATCAGATAGGCAGGTATAGGCGTAGAGGCACATTTCCGTCAGGGTCTTGACCCGCTCGTTTCGCCCCTCGTTAACAAATGCCATTTGATTGTAAAAACCTATTGTCAAGTTTGATCACTTTCCATTTTATTTGATGTACATGTCCTTCCAAAATTGAGGTTTTTACCGACAACTCTTATTAAGGAAATGGACTATTATCTGAAACAGGTTATGCTGCTTGTCAGAAGAAAATGCGTGTAAATGTTTAAGTTTAACTAGTACAAGGAATATAAAGGAATAAAAGAATATCAAGTACAATTACTTAGCAATATGAAGGAAAGAGAGAATATAACATCCTTAAAATGGAGGAAACTATATAATAATACATCCTTTTCGAATATGTTATATAAATATGAATCACTGTAGAAAAACAAAAATCTCAGAAGGGCTCAGCTCATGATTACATAATTCCAAGGCATACTTACCTGCAGACTGGTTTCTCGGGACAGGAAAATCAGTTGAAGTTTCTGAAGCACAACCAAAAAAATCGATGTCAGAAGAAGAATAATAATAATAAAAATAATAATAATTCCCACTTGTAGAGCGTTCATATCCGGCAAGTGTAGATTAATGTCTTACCAAAAAAGGACGAAAGTGCCGGGCTGAGATTCCAACAACCACAACCACAACACCTCTACATATACGTTAAATACCGGATGCGCATTGGCGTTTACGCATGACTCCAAGTCCAACTTAACTCTTTATGAAACACCCCTAAACCGAACAAAAAAGTTACATTACGCATAATTATGGCCAAGAATCGTTCGGTTTGGTGTCGGTCTGTGGGTCCCGTTTCATAGAACTTGTTATCAATAACAAGTTGCAATAACTGTTATCAGCTATTGGAATCCTTGGATCTGATTGGCTAAGAGCAAATTTGTCATAGAAATGCGGCAGTTGTCACTGATTACAAGTTTATGAAACGGGGCCCTGCAGTCGGTTTGGCGGTGTGACTGGGGTAATATGGAGCGTCTTGAGCAGCCTGTTTGGAGGATGTGAGCACTGTATAAATAACCAATATCATTCATTATCATCATTATTATTATTGTTATCATTACGATTTTTATTGTTATTTTTACTATTAGAAGTATCATTATCAATGTTATTTTATTGTCATTATTATTGTGAAACATGAAAAGAAAAGCAAGACGTACCATCGGTATTCGGCCACCACCAAGTTGGTGTTGGTCTCCAGGGATCATCAGTTGTTGGTTCTAAAACGTGACAAGATGAAAGTTTTCGTGAATGTGTTTTAACATAATAAAATATACTGTGCTAAGGGCTTCAGCTCAATTTCAAAATTTTACCTAAATGTGATCAATACTTACTTTTCAAATGTCTGCACTTCATTTAACATCTATTATTTCACAAAATATTATGTACACAACCTGTAGAAAATTTATTACCATTTCCTATGATATCAAACATTATTACTTTACCCAAGTTTATGCATAAGAATTATTGAAAATTACATTTCGAGGGGGGTGTCCATTATTTTATGGTTTCTCATTTTTTTTACTATATTGTTTGATATTGAAATAAGGTAATAGCTTTCTAAAAAATCTGCAATTTTCTCTAAACATTTATATGGTAAAATATAATCATAATCATATATTTAGAATGCTTGGTTTATGCTCAAAATTTTGATATACATTGACCACCATATACCTTTCCTGAGGTCGAGCAATTGGTGAATGAAAATGACAGGTTTATCTGCCACATATATGTGACATCGGCACTGAAAGAGTTAACATATACTGTTAATGTAGACTGCCTCAATTCCTGCCTAGTTTCGATTAAAACCTAATCCACTCAACGAAATGAAAAAGTGCACATAAAGGGACCCTCCATATCTAAAATATCTGTGGATATTTGGAGTCATTTGTACCATGCGCTAACCCCGAATTGGTCTTATAGCAAGTCTTGTTAATCAGTAAATTAACGTGTCCTTTAAGCTGGGCTTTACTGACAGCAGGAATATTAGCAACCAAAGAGATTAAAAGGAAAACATCAAAAACAAAACAAGACCTACCATCAGTATTCCACCAGGGGGGTTGGGTCCTCCAAGGATCATCAGTGGTTGGTTCTAAAACATGACAAGAGGAAATCTTTCGTAAATATATTGGCTCTGAGTGTGTCTCTCCTAGGTGAAATCATCGCAAAATATAGCCTCACTACCTGTGTTTCTCAGAGAATTTCCGCCTCACGATCGCACCCTTGCTATAACCATTGCTTACCATTAAAACGCAAAATTACTCTCTACTGATCTTTTACTTATGTCCTAACATGTAGAGGATCTTACCTTCTGTTTGATTTACAAGACTTAGTTGGAGTAGAAATCCCCTCTCAGTGACAGAATAATCACTGGTGAACTGCATCCAACCTTTTGGCCCGTCTAACCTGGAGATTTAAACGAGACGTATGAGTACACTCTTTTCAGTCCTTCGAATGTGGAGATAAAATTGGTCTAACATTAACACGACTGACTGATTAGCAATAAAATATATATTCAGAACTATGAAAAATGGTAAATAATTGGACGAAAATATCATGCTTGTTGCTAGGTATTTAAGACTTAGCTTTCAACAATATGTTATGTGGCCTCACACGAAATGTTTTATACTGCGCAGACTTTTGAGATACATGTAAAACACGTCTAAATGTAATGCAAACCTGATATCTTGTGATGAATAACCAGACAGCCGCACAAGCTCCCTACTTCCAGTGGCGTTACGTGAATCTCCTGTCCCGATTCTAAGATAGTCACAACAATCTTCAGTGCGGAAATCCAAAAACCGGATGAGAACATCGTACCCCGGTTGCCCCGTGATGAACCAGTTGAAGTTTTCGAAGTTGTGGTAATATGAAGGATAGTCTGGAGATGAGATTGTCTGCGTTTCTCCGACAACGAGATTCACGTTCACATCTGTAAAACAGGCAAATAAAAATAATAAAGTGAAATTCTATTTGTAACATCATATAGGCAGGTATCAGCGTAGAGGCACATTTCCGTCAGGGTCTTGGCCCGCTCGTTTCGCTCCTCGTTAACAAATGCCATTTGATTGTAAAAACCTATTGTCAAGTTTGATCACTTTCCATTTTATTTGATTTACATGTCCTTCCAAAATTGAGGTTTTACCGACAACTCTTATTAAGGAAATGGACTATTATATGAAACAAGTTTTGCTGTTTGTCAGAAGAAAATGCGTGTAAGTATTTAAGTTTAACTAGTACAATCAATATAAAGGAATAAAAGAATATAAAGAACAATTAATATGAAAGAAAGAGAGAATATAACATCCTTAAAATGGAGGAAACTATATAATAATACATCCTTTTCGAATATGTTATATAAATATGAATCGCTATAGAAAAACAAAAATCTCAGGCTCAGCTCATGATTACATAATTCCAAGACAAACTTACCTACAGACTGGTTTCTCGGGACTGGAAAATCAGTTGAAGTTTCTGAAGCACAACCAAAAAAATCGATGTCAGAAGAATAATGATAACAATAATGTTAATTTTATTTACCTAACTGCGACTTAAGGCGAAACCTAACAATAGGTTTATTCCGTCACAATAGAAACTCAACGTTCGGGCGAAACGAGTGTGGGTTAGGGCGAAACGTAACAAAAGAATGAGATAAAAGATTTCGCCCTAAGTCGCGGTTAGAGTTATTATAATAATAATAATAATAATAATAATAATGCCCACTTGTAGAGCCCTCATATCCGGCAAATGTAGATTAATGTCTTGCCACAGGACGTAAGTGCCGGGCTGAGATTCGAACCACAACCACAACACCTCTACATACGTTAAAGAGAAGCTGGAAAAGGTAAAAAATAATTTGTGAGTTCATTCTTTTTATGTTAGTTAGATTATCATAGATGATTATGTCCCCTGAAAAGGATAATTCTTCAAAAGCTCTCACATTCAAAATATGACAACAGCTGAAATGTTCGGGCCGAACATTTGTGTGTAGTCCCATATACACATTTCTGTGTGCAGAGCATGTGACTCTCAGCAGGACTGAGTCAATTTCTTATCATTTTGTTGATTCCAAAACCTTGCAGCATACGCCAACTCTTATACAATGCGTCCCAGAAAAAAACAAAACCGAGATTTATCAATGTTTAATCATATCTTAATCACAATGATTAATAAATGGCACATATTTGTAAAGGTTTGATGCCACTCATATGATACATACTTCACGCATGAGTGAATAAAGACAATATAAATCGGGGCTACCAAAAAGTCGTTTGGCCAAAGATATCTGAATTTCAAAGAGATAATCACATTTCTAGAAAGTTCATTTTCTGCCCTTTCATATGACACCTCAATCGGGAAAAATGAGCCAGGAATGGCAGAGCTTTGTTGGTATAAATACTTATTGATGCTTGAAATCCTTGGATCTGATTGGTTGAGATCAAATTTGTCATAGAAATGTGGCAGTTGTCACTGATTACAAGTTTATAAAACGTTTGGCGGTGTGACTGAGGTAATATGGAACGCCTTGGGCAGCCTGCCTGGAGGATGTGAGCACTGTATAAATATCCAATATTATTAATTATTATCATCATTATTATTATTATTGTTATCATTACGATTGTTATTATTATTTTTACTATTAGAATTACTATTATTACCATTGTTATTGTTATTATTGTCATTATTATTGTTAAAGATGAAAAGAAAAGCAAGACTTACCATCGGTATTCGGCCACCACCAAGTTGGTGTTGGTCTCCAGGGATCATCAGTTGTTGGTTCTAAAACGTGACAAGATGAAAATTTTCGTGAATGTGTTTTAACATATACTGTGCTAAGGGGTTTAGCTCTCTTCAAAATTTTACCAAAATGTGATCAATACTTACTTTTCAAATGTCTGCACTTCATTAAACATCTATTATTTCACAAAATATTATTTACCAAACTTGTAGAAAATTTATTACAATTTCTTATAATACCAAACATTATTACTTTACCCAACTTTATGCATAAGAATTATTTAAAAATACATTTCGGGGGAAGGGGGGGGGGTTGTCCATGTTTTTATGGTTTCTCATTTGTTTACTATTGTTTGATAATGAAATAAGGTAATAGCTTTTTAAAAATCTGTAATTTTATATGGTAAAATATAATCATAATCATATATTTAAAATGCTTGATTTATGCTCAAAATTTTGATATATATTGACCACCATATATCTTTCCTGTCGCCGAGCAATTGGTGAATGCAAATGACAAGTCTATCTGTCAAATTTATGTGACATCGTCACTGAAAGAGTTAATAGTATGATTGCAGGACCCTCAGGGAGAACAGTATATAATACTGATGAGGCTATCCTGGGTAAACAAGACATATTATTATTATTATTATTATATACTGTTAATATAGACTGCCTCAATTCCTACCCAGTTTCGATTAAAACCTAATCCACTCAACGAAATGAAATAATCCATTACACACAATAAACTATATTTCATAGTGTTTCCAGTTGCATACTTTAGCAAAAGTTTAACCGTCATTACTCACAACACGTAGTGTTATACTGATACATTGGTAATAGCAAGTCTTGTTAATCAGTAAATTAACGTGTCCTTTAAGCTGGGCTTTACTGACAGCAGGAATATTAGCAACCAAAGAGATTAAAAGGAAAACATCAAAAACAAAACAAGACCTACCATCAGTATTCCACCAGGGGGGTTGGGTCCTCCAAGGATCATCAGTGGTTGGTTCTAAAACGTGACAAGAGGAAATCTTTCGTAAATATGTTGGCTCTGAGTGTGTCTCTCCTAGGTGAAATCTTTAACTCGTTGACGTCACTTACACCTCATATTTCTCGTTGTGTTGAGCTATAGCCAACTACAAGTACGTAACATTCGTGCCATTAGACAATATCTGTCACTTCAATCAACACAACAATAAGTTCATGCCTTTGCTAGTTCTCATCTTCATAATAACTGTAATTCATTTATCCTGCCCGAATATGACCTTTCCAGAGCGTAAATTTTGTGATCAAGCGAAGCGATAGACCCAAAGTTACATTTGTTATGGTAAAATATTTTATTTCGTCATCAAAATATCAAACTACATTAGAATAGATATCCTTTAAAAATCACATAATCAGGCAAAGTGCAGCCCGTATAATGAGGTTATTCTGGTATTTTCCTGCCAAAAGTGGCATTTTTCAAAATTCGAGGCTACAGCCCCGACTTGTAAAGCATACAGAGAACTTTTCGTTAAAATACTAAAATTGCACTCCTTCAGATTGCACCCCCCCCCCCGCACTCTTCGGAAATTGTTTAGGGCATTCTTGTATCTTCCTGCCGAAAAGTGGACTTTTCCAAATTCGGGACTGTGCCCCCCCCCCCCCCCCCCCCCCCCACTCATCGCACTCCTATAGGTGAATTAAAAGAAAGGAAAGATAAACCATCAGTATCTCTGTTGCTGAGTCCAGGGATCATCAGTGATTGGTTTTAAAACTAGACGGTGATGAGCAATGGACAAAACTACAGTTTGCCATCGATAAGTTCACCATTTCAAGGAATTGTCCTTCAAAGGTGATTTAAAGAACCAGACTTCAAAATGACAAATTATAAGCAAAATTTTAATTAGCATGAAGATGAAAAAACACCATTCAGAGGACCGGAGCCAAGGGCGTAAATCGCGGAAGAAGGGGGTATAAATCCCCCGCACACTTTTGAGGGAAAGGGAAATACCCTGTAAAGTATAGCACCCCCCCCCCCCCCCCCGTACCCATCCGCACATACATACGCACACACACATTCTTTTTCAAGGTAACAATAATAAAATCGATAAGTTGTTGTAATTTTACATAATTACTATAAATGACATTTAAGGCATACAAGGTTAAAATTATATTAAAATACTAAAACTGCTACCTTTCTGATTGCAGCCCTACCCCCCCCCCCCCCCCACACTCCTCGGAACTTTTTTTACGCCACTGGCTGAAGCTCATCCTGGATTTCTGGATTTACACATGATATGTACTTCCAAGCGCCTTCATTATACCGTATGTACTCCTTTGCAAACTTTTCCTAAATCATAAGCACTAAATAACGTAAATTATTTCCTTGGCAAGTCATCGCAAAGTATAACCTCGCTACCTGTGTTTCTCAGAGAACTCCCGCCCCCACGATTGGACCCATGCTATAACTATTGCTAACCATAAAAACGCAACAATATTCTATATTATAAAACGGGTTCAAGAATGTAGCCATCCTGATTGGTCAAATAACACCACGTGACCATGCAAAAAAAAGTGATAACATACGGCAAAGGGGTCTAATGCACATGTAAACATGTAAACATGTAAACATAAACATGTAAACATTTATGTAGCGCAGACGATAAGACTCGATTTTGCTATATGTTTTTACACGCTATACCGTATACGCTATCGATATTGCGATATCGATCGTCGCGCTAATGTCAACAAATCAACAACAAAAAACAAATCAACAAAATTACAGCTGTAGCGCTATACCGCGGTCGGATCGGTGCAGTGCAGTACCGTAAATGAAAGTTTAAGTTTGTAAGCGTGTAAAAATGGCTGTATCTTCGAATCTCAGTTTTGCACTTCTCACGGAGGAAGAATTCGACGATCTAGCCTACTGAGTGGGAAGGATTCCAACAGTACGAAAAGAGCACTGAAATTTGGATTTTCAAAGCTTGAAAGTTTCGCTAAACTCAGTCGCACGGACCTATCCACCATCACCCAACGTGAGTTAGAAACGCGCATGACTTGTGTTGGCTGCGCTGCGCTTCTGTGATGTCATCCAGGAACGCAAATGGCAGCCTCCATGACTGTGCGACTCTTGGCGTTTCTATGGGGCTCGTAACCATTTTTGGAGACTTCATAATCATATTGCCGACCCGTTTTATAAAACTATTAATACATGGTTGTGAGTTCGTGCATTAGTGCGATCTGGCAACACGCAGGTTTTTATCGTGGTGTCAAACACACTCGGCTTGCACCAACGCACTCCAAACCATGTATTAATAATATACTGATCTCCTACTTATGTCCTAACATGTAGATGATCTTACCTTCTGTTTGATTTACAAGACTTAGTTGGAGTTGAAATCCCCTCTCAGTGACAGAATAATCACTGGTGAACTGCATCCAACAGTATGGCCCGTCTAACCTGGAGATTTAAACGAGCCATATGAGTACACTTTTTAATTTTTTTTTCTAATAAGGAGATACAATTGGTCTAACCTTCACACGACTGACTGATAAGCAATAAAACATATATTCAGAACTATGAAAAATGGTAAATAATTGGACGAAAAACTCATTCTTGTTGCGAGGTATTTTAAACTTAGATTTCAACTCTACGTTTTGTGGTCTCACACGAAACGATTTATACTGCGCAGACTTTTGAGATACACGTGAAACAGCTCAAGATTTAATGCTAACCTCATATCTTGTGATGAAAAACCAGACAGCCGCACAGACTCCGTAACTACAAAGGCATTAGGTGAATCTGCACACCAGATATCAAGATAGTCACAACATTCTTCAGTGCGGAAATCCAAAAACCGGATGAGAACATCGTACCCCGATGGCGCCGTGATGGACCACTTGTAGTTTGCGCGGTCGTGGTATTGTGAAGGATAGTCTGGAGATGAGATTGTCTGCGTTTCTCCAACAGCGAGAGACACATCTGTAAAATACGTATTCGAAAAGCATGAACCTTTCACCTAAATAGATATAAGCTTAGAGTGTGAGATAATAAAAAACACACTGTTATGCAATTTTGTATCTAAACGTAAAAAACCTACCGATTTTAATAGAGAGAGCACAATAGACTAAGAGATCGATTATTGTTAGGTTTACATAGTTTAGCCTTTTTAGATTGATATCTCATAAATTTTGTGTTGCACATACTTTTTTTTTTTTTTGCACTCACGCTGTAAACTGATTTTTCTGTCTATCTCCATGAAGCTTCATGCTTTTTATACAGGATGGTCGTATTCATAAAAACTGTTTTACAAGAGATGATTTTATGTCATAATACCTGCTTTGAATACAAACTACTGCATTTTTTATATCAACAAGATGTCCGTATGATATCCAGTTTAATACAATGTTATATGATTTGTCACATGTTAAACATGAATAGCGACTTTATGAATTTATAGTTTCATTATTTATATAACAATATGATACCAAATTTGATTATGTTATATAACTTTTCACATGTTAAATCTGAGTAGTCCTATTTTGATATGCTATATATATTTTTTCCATGTCATTTCCATGTGATCCCAAACCGATGGATGTCTTTTGAAATAACGTGTGAATAGAGAAATGCGATTACGTTTTACAATTCAACTAACAGACAAGAACGTATATTTTTTCAAAATATTAAAACACCACTGAAATGATAAAAGGTAACTACTTCTGAGATCAGTCTCCAGCCCTCTCCTTTCGAATTCTATAGTTATGAATATGAATTATTATAGATAAACAAGATTAGTTTGTGCGACAGCTATAATTATATGAAGGGTTATACGGTATGCATGTGAAAATATGTCAAATAATGCGCCCAAAATTAAAACATGTTTCTGTTACAGGAATTTACCGCCCCCCTATCCCAGTCCCCCTGCCCATCTCATTAAGGCTCAGCTCATGATTACATAATTCCAAGAGATACTTACTAACAGACTGGTTTCTTGGAACAGGAAAATCAGGTGAAGGCACTGAAACACAACCATAAAAATCAATATCAGAATAATGATAACAATAAAAATAGTCATTATAATAATGATAATGGCCTCTTGTATAGGGCTCATATCCGGTATCCCTTTTGCGCTTGGGTGGAGAGTGGCGAATTTAATGTCTTGTCAGAGGACGGAAGCGCCGGGCTGAGATTCGAACCCCGTGCCTTGTGATTTTCAGTCCTGTGACTTTATCCACTAGATCACAACACCTCTTCATAGTAATATTAATAATCATGACAATGATAATAATCAGCATCGTCATAAAAATAATAATAATATTATTAATGTTATCACAGAATATTTAGGAGCGCTGAAAACCATAGCGCTTACAAAATAGCAGATTTTAAGAAAAACAAGAAATACACGGACTACAAAATAAAAGCAGAAACTGAAGATATGTAGATTAATGAATTTTTTAATTAATTAAAGTAATTTTTTTTACCTGGAACCATAGGTCCATACTTTACTAAGATATAAACCCAGCGCTGGGTTTAAGCTCGGTATAAATCAAACTTATGAAAAGTATCTAAAGTTATCCTTATGTTTGACACAAATTAAGTCTTCGCGTCCAGTTCAACTGAATTTAAGTAGCATAGGCTTGCGGCCTTTAATAGCGGGTCATAAAATATAAAACTGAACGATGGAAAGAGTTCTAACATTCAATGTTATATTCTATGATGGTTATAGTTCTAAAAACACCACGTATCACTATCGTTTATAGAAAAGATATGTTTAAAGTACTGTCAAAGCAGAATGTTGGCACTGTTTTATATCTCACAGAATAGTTCTAAACATTCAATTCACAAAAATTATTGGTCTACTTACTGAGACCCTAGACGGAGTTCATTACCAAATAAACGCCATCCACTTCCTAAAGGGAGCGGATGCCAGATCATGAAGACTTCTTCAGGTTCACGATGTACCCTATCTACCAGATATACTGGGAATACTATAGCAGTCCTTGCATCATTAATAGATATCGACTAGAGGGGTGATTAGTATTAAATACAACATTAACATCACACTACTACAAAACTGCGAATAAACTATGAAAATTTACACAGAATCACTCAAAGAGAAAACACTTTGTTCCAAAGTTACAAAAAAGTGATTAGAGTTAACAGAGGTGTCGTAGTCCAGTGGCTTAAACATTTGACTGGAGATGCAAAGGCCCTGGGTTCGAGCCGCGGTGCGGCACCAGTCTCCATTGGCTAGGCATTCATCTACATAGTTTGCCACTTTCCAACCAGGCCATGGGCCCTAACTGGAAAAAATAGGGCCGTCTGAAAACCCATCCCGACGGAAAATATTGTCAGCTTTTTTGTATTGGTGATGTATATTCATTCAACTTCCTTGTGACAAAGTGCGTATGTTAGATGGGTTGAACTTTGGAGCCCTTTTGTGAATTACATGGTCTAAATAATATTAAGGGGTCAACTCTGATGGCTCCCAGACTATCACATGCAGAGGAAATATTCAAAAAAACAGAGATTAAAAAGAAGACATAATAAAACAAGACCTACCATCAGTGTTCCACTGCCATGTGGAAGTGCTTTTAAATATTCTCTAGAAAACGGCCACATGTTCTGTTCTTTAATAGTCTCCAAATAAAATATACCAAGTCAATAAATGAAGTGTCATTTCGAATAAGAGATACGTGCCTCTACCAGTTAACAAAAACGAAACAAAATTGTCCCCACTGCAACCAGCAAATACTTCTACGGCTGAGTCTTACAGAACCTTGCGTACAGAAGGAATATTAACCACATCGATTAAAAGGAAAACATCAAAACATAACAATACCTACCATTTGTATTCCACCACCATGGAGGTTGTGTCCTCCAAGGATCTTCAGTGTTTGGTTCTAAAACGTAATAAGATGAAATCTATATTGGCCGTTGGTGTAATTTAACGTATTCTCTGAAGGACAGCCTTAATCAACATTATGTTTTTTCGTTATCCATAAAAGGTATACCAGGCCCGTAGCCAGGGTTTCTCAAGGGGTGGGTCGTTTTTGGCAAAAGTGGACCTTTTTGTCATAATCAATACGGACCTGCCGAAGGCAGGTCCTTGCAAGGGGGGTCCGGAGGCATGCTCCCCCCGGAAAATTTTAAAATCTAGATGCTTTCTGCTGCAATTTAAGGACTCCCGAGGGGAAATTTAGGGGTTGTGAATGATGAACACACATTTTCAAAGTCGCAGAAACAAAATATTTATTAGAGTGTCAATCTGGTAACAAAGATTTAAGGTGTGTGTGTTTTTTTCATGAAAAAGCGGACCTCAGCCCAAGAAGGAGGGGTCGTCCGACCCCTCCGACCCCCCTCTGGCTACGGGCCTGTATACCGATTCAATGAACGAAGTGTCATTTCAAATCATATATACAAGCAATTAAACGAAACAAAACAAACAACCACTCTAACCTGCGATTAAGCAGATATGTCTACGGCCTAATCATAGAATCTTAATAAACATTTTCTGTTTTTTCACATTCTCCACAAAAAGTTAACCAAGTAAATCAACGAAATGACATTTAAAATAACATATACGTGCATCTATACAACAAATTGAACGAACCGATGGGAAACAAATCATCCACCACCCCTGCGATTCTCAACAAATACGTGAAGTGCTGAATCACAGAATCTTACAGAAGGAATATTAACCACATTGTTTAAAAGGAAAACATCAAAACAGAACAAGACCTACCATTTGTATTCCACCACCATGGGGGTTGAGTCCGCCAAGGATCTTCCGTGTTTGGTTCTAAAAAGGTAATAAGATGAAATCTATATTAGCTGTTGGTGGGTTTTAACATATTCTCTAAAGGACAGCCTTAATCAACATTTTCTGTTCTTTGACAGTCTCCATAAAAAGTTTACCAAGTCAATGAACGAAGTGACATTTCAAATAACATATACATGCATCTACCAACAAATTGAACGAACGGATAAGAAACATATCGTCCAACACCCCCTGTTGTTCTCAGCCAATACGTTAAGGGTTGAATGAGTTAATCTTACTTACAGAAGGAATATTAACCACAGCGATTAAAAGGAAAACATCAACAAGACTAACCATTTGTATTCCACCACCATGGGGGTTGAGTCCGCCAAGGATCGTCCGTGTTTGGTTCTAAAACGTAATAATATGAAATCTATATTAGCTGTTGGTGTGTTTTAACATATTCCCTAAAGGACAGTCTTAATCAACATTTTCTGTTTTTTTTTCATATTCTCCACAAAAAGTTAACCAAGTAAATCAACGAAATGACATTTCAAATAACATATACGTGCATCTATACAAAAAAATTGAACGAACCGATAGGAAACAAATCATCCACCACCCCTGCGATTCTCAACAAATACGTTAAGTGCTGAACAATAGAATCTTACAGAAGGAATATTAAAGTAGAACACTGATGATTTTAAATATTGGCTTAATACTTATTATTGCATAGATGGCATAAATTAAACAAGGTTATCCAAATTTAAAGCTTGGAAACATTTGAATTAATGATTATTATCAATTATAAAACGGTAAAATACAGCCCCCGATATAGCAGCTGAAAAGCTCCTTGAACGCTGCTGAGATGTGTGACGACACAAGAGGGGCGAGTCCTGTCTAAGCAGACGATGTCCCATAACATTATACACATTTTTCAGTGCCTGTTTTGTCATCTCCTCTTCACTTATTTCTCTTACTTGACTAGCGTCAGTCTTAATGTTAGTCTGTTGCCTCACCCTTAACTTCGTGTATGGTATTATTTTGATGAAAAATGCAGCGTTAAAAAAATAAAGGAATCAGTCACTTGTAAACAAAATAAGACGCCATTGTATTTTCAGCTGCTTGCACCGCGGCATGTTCGGCGTTTCAAGAGGGAACGAATACCATCCAGCTATTATTCGCAGGGCTTTTCAATTTGAAAATGGGGTTTATTTCATTGATCATTGACCCTTCTCCTGTGTATTTACAATCAAACGGTTTTAGTTATCAGAATCAGTTCACTTTCCCTTTTAGAATGGTGTGAAATAAGGTCATGTTTAAATGTACCAAACTCTTTATAATTTGATAAATAATTGCATTGCAATTACGTTCATTCATTATAGGACGTCGTCTGCTTAAGCAGGATCGATCCCTCGTATGACGACATCAAAACATCGCTATATTTCTGGCGAATCCTCGGATATTCCACATGCTGAGAAGAGCTTTTATTTATGTTGTTTTTATAATCATCATATACGCAGTTGACATAAAACTTATACGATTGCCATCTGTAAGCTTCCCAATTTCTAGTGATACATTAATTGCCATATTTGTGATTTTCTTGAGTGTTCTACTTTAACCACAGCGATTAAAAGGAAAACATCAAAACAGAACAAGACTAACCATTTGTATTCCACCACCATGGGGGTTGAGTCCGCCAAGGATCTTCCGTGTTTGGTTCTAAAAAGGTAATAAGATGAAATCTATATTAGCTGTTGGTGGGTTTTAACATATTCTCTAAAGGACAGCCTTAATCAACATTTTCTGTTCTTTGACAGTCTCCATAAAAAGTTTACCAAGTCAATGAACGAAGTGACATTTCAAATAACATATACATGCATCTACCAACAAATTGAACGAACGGATAAGAAACATATCGTCCAACACCCCCTGTGGTTCTCAGCCAATACGTTAAGGGTTGAATGATATAATCTTACTTACAGAAGGAATATTAACCACAGCGATTAAAAGGAAAACATCAAAACAGAACTAACCATTTGTATTCCACCACCATGGGGGTTGAGTCCGCCAAGGATCTTCCGTGTTTGGTTCTAAAACGTAATAAGATGAAATCTATATTAGCTGTTGGTGTGTTTTAACATATTCTCTAAAGGACAGCCTTAATCAACATTTTCTGTTCTTTAATATTCTCCACAAAAAGTTTACCAAGTAAATCAACGAAATGACATTTAAAATAACATATACGTGCATCTATACAACAAATTGAACGAACCGATGGGAAACAAATCATCCACCACCCCTGCGATTCTCAACAAATACGTGAAGTGCTGAATCACAGAATCTTACAGAAGGAATATTAACCACATTGTTTAAAAGGAAAACATCAAAACAGAACAAGACCTACCATTTGTATTCCACCACCATGGGGGTTGAGTCCGCCAAGGATCTTCCGTGTTTGGTTCTAAAAAGGTAATAAGATGAAATCTATATTAGCTGTTGGTGGGTTTTAACATATTCTCTAAAGGACAGCCTTAATCAACATTTTCTGTTCTTTGACAGTCTCCATAAAAAGTTTACCAAGTCAATGAACGAAGTGACATTTCAAATAACATATACATGCATCTACCAACAAATTGAACGAACGGATAAGAAACATATCGTCCAACACCCCCTGTGGTTCTCAGCCAATACGTTAAGGGTTGAATGATATAATCTTACTTACAGAAGGAATATTAACCACAGCGATTAAAAGGAAAACATCAACAAGACTAACCATTTGTATTCCACCACCATGGGGGTTGAGTCCGCCAAGGATCGTCCGTGTTTGGTTCTAAAACGTAATAATATGAAATCTATATTAGCTGTTGGTGTGTTTTAACATATTCCCTAAAGGACAGTCTTAATCAACATTTTCTGTTTTTTTTCATATTCTCCACAAAAAGTTAACCAAGTAAATCAACGAAATGACATTTCAAATAACATATACGTGCATCTATACAAAAAAATTGAACGAACCGATAGGAAACAAATCATCCACCACCCCTGCGATTCTCAGCCAATACGTTAAGGGTTGAATGAGTTAATCTTACTTACAGAAGGAATATTAACCACAGCGATTAAAAGGAAAACATCAACAAGACTAACCATTTGTATTCCACCACCATGGGGGTTGAGTCCGCCAAGGATCGTCCGTGTTTGGTTCTAAAACGTAATAATATGAAATCTATATTAGCTGTTGGTGTGTTTTAACATATTCCCTAAAGGACAGTCTTAATCAACATTTTCTGTTTTTTTTCATATTCTCCACAAAAAGTTAACCAAGTAAATCAACGAAATGACATTTCAAATAACATATACGTGCATCTATACAAACAAATTGAACGAACCGATGGGAAACAAATCATCCACCACACCTGCGATTATCAACAAATACGTGAAGTGCTGAACCATAGAATCTGACAGAAGGAATATTAACCACATTGTTTAAAAGGAAAACATCAAAACAGAACAAGACTAACCATTTGTATTCCACCACCATGGGGGTTGAGTCCGCCAAGGATCTTCCGTGTTTGGTTCTAAAACGCAATAAGATGAAATCTATATTAGCTGTTGGTGGGTTTTAACATATTCTCTAAAGGACAGCCTTAATCAACATTTTCTGTTCTTTGACAGTCTCCATAAAAAGTTTACCAAGTCAATGAACGAAGTGACATTTCAAATAACATATACATGCATCTACCAACAAATTGAACGAACGGATAAGAAACATATCGTCCAACACCCCCTGTGGTTCTCAGCCAATACGTTAAGGGTTGAATGATATAATCTTACTTACAGAAGGAATATTAACCACAGCGATTAAAAGGAAAACATCAAAACAGAACAAGACTAACCATTTGTATTCCACCACCATGGGGGTTGAGTCCGCCAAGGATCTTCCGTGTTTGGTTCTAAAACGTAATAAGATGAAATCTATATTAGCTGTTGGTGTGTTTTAACATATTCTCTAAAGGACAGCCTTAATCAACATTTTCTGTTCTTTGATATTCTCCACAAAAAGTTTACCAAGTCAATGAACGAAGTGACATTTCAAATAACATATACATGCATCTAACAACAAATTGAACGAACCGATGGGAAACAAATCATCCACCACCCCTGCGATTCTCAACAAATACGTGAAGTGCTGAATCACAGAATCTTACAGAAGGAATATTAACCACATTGTTTAAAAGGAAAACATCAAAACAGAACAAGACCTACCATTTGTATTCCACCACCATGGGGGTTGAGTCCGCCAAGGATCTTCCGTGTTTGGTTCTAAAAAGGTAATAAGATGAAATCTATATTAGCTGTTGGTGGGTTTTAACATATTCTCTAAAGGACAGCCTTAATCAACATTTTCTGTTCTTTGACAGTCTCCATAAAAAGTTTACCAAGTCAATGAACGAAGTGACATTTCAAATAACATATACATGCATCTACCAACAAATTGAACGAACGGATAAGAAACATATCGTCCAACACCCCCTGTGGTTCTCAGCCAATACGTTAAGGGTTGAATGAGTTAATCTTACTTACAGAAGGAATATTAACCACAGCGATTAAAAGGAAAACATCAACAAGACTAACCATTTGTATTCCACCACCATGGGGGTTGAGTCCGCCAAGGATCGTCCGTGTTTGGTTCTAAAACGTAATAATATGAAATCTATATTAGCTGTTGGTGTGTTTTAACATATTCCCTAAAGGACAGTCTTAATCAACATTTTCTGTTTTTTTTCATATTCTCCACAAAAAGTTAACCAAGTAAATCAACGAAATGACATTTCAAATAACATATACGTGCATCTATACAAAAAAATTGAACGAACCGATAGGAAACAAATCATCCACCACCCCTGCGATTCTCAACAAATACGTTAAGTGCTGAACAATAGAATCTTACAGAAGGAATATTAACCACAGCGATTAAAAGGAAAACATCAAAACAGAACAAGACTAACCATTTGTATTCCACCACCATGGGGGTTGAGTCCGCCAAGGATCTTCCGTGTTTGGTTCTAAAAAGGTAATAAGATGAAATCTATATTAGCTGTTGGTGGGTTTTAACATATTCTCTAAAGGACAGCCTTAATCAACATTTTCTGTTCTTTGACAGTCTCCATAAAAAGTTTACCAAGTCAATGAACGAAGTGACATTTCAAATAACATATACATGCATCTACCAACAAATTGAACGAACGGATAAGAAACATATCGTCCAACACCCCCTGTGGTTCTCAGCCAATACGTTAAGGGTTGAATGATATAATCTTATACTTACAGACGGAATATTAACCACAGCGATTAAAAGGAAAACATCAAAACAGAACAAGACTAACCATTTGTATTCCACCACCATGGGGGTTGAGTCCGCCAAGGATCTTCCGTGTTTGGTTCTAAAAAGGTAATAAGATGAAATCTATATTAGCTGTTGGTGGGTTTTAACATATTCTCTAAAGGACAGCCTTAATCAACATTTTCTGTTCTTTGACAGTCTCCATAAAAAGTTTACCAAGTCAATGAACGAAGTGACATTTAAAATAACATATACGTGCATCTATACAAAAAAATTGAACGAACCGATGGGAAACAAATCATCCACCACCCCTGTGATTCTCAGCCAATACGTTAAGGGTTGAATGATAGAATCTTACAGAAGGAATATTAACCACAGCGATTAAAAGGAAAACATCAAAACAGAACAAGACTAACCATTTGTATTCCACCACCATGGGGGTTGAGTCCGCCAAGGATCTTCCGTGTTTGGTTCTAAAAAGGTAATAAGATGAAATCTATATTAGCTGTTGGTGGGTTTTAACATATTCTCTAAAGGACAGCCTTAATCAACATTTTCTGTTCTTTGACAGTCTCCATAAAAAGTTTACCAAGTCAATGAACGAAGTGACATTTCAAATAACATATACATGCATCTACCAACAAATTGAACGAACGGATAAGAAACATATCGTCCAACACCCCCTGTGGTTCTCAGCCAATACGTTAAGGGTTGAATGATATAATCTTACTTACAGAAGGAATATTAACCACAGCGATTAAAAGGAAAACATCAAAACAGAACAAGACTAACCATTTGTATTCCACCACCATGGGGGTTGAGTCCGCCAAGGATCTTCCGTGTTTGGTTCTAAAAAGGTAATAAGATGAAATCTATATTAGCTGTTGGTGGGTTTTAACATATTCTCTAAAGGACAGCCTTAATCAACATTTTCTGTTCTTTGACAGTCTCCATAAAAAGTTTACCAAGTCAATGAACGAAGTGACATTTCAAATAACATATACATGCATCTACCAACAAATTGAACGAACGGATAAGAAACATATCGTCCAACACCCCCTGTGGTTCTCAGCCAATACGTTAAGGGTTGAATGATATAATCTTACTTACAGAAGGAATATTAACCACAGCGATTAAAAGGAAAACATCAAAACAGAACAAGACTAACCATTTGTATTCCACCACCATGGGGGTTGAGTCCGCCAAGGATCTTCCGTGTTTGGTTCTAAAAAGGTAATAAGATGAAATCTATATTAGCTGTTGGTGTGTTTTAACATTTTCTCTATAAAGAACTGTCTTGATCAACATTTTCTATTTTTTCATATTCTCCACAAAAAGTTAACCAAGTAAATCAACGAAATGACATTTCAAATAACATATACGTGCATCTATACAACAAATTGAACGAACCGATGGGAAACAAATCATCCACCACCCCTGCGATTCTCAACAAATACGTGAAGTGCTGAATCATAGAATCTTACAGAAGGAATATTAACCACATTGTTTAAAAGGAAAAAAGAAAACAGAACAAGACCTACCATTTGTATTCCACCACCATGGGGGTTGAGTCCGCCAAGGATCTTCAGTGTTTGGTTCTAAAACGTAATAAGATGAAATCTATATTGGCAATTGGCAGACTGGTGTGTTTTAACATATTCCCTAAAGGACAGTCTTAATCAACATTTTCTGTTTTTTCATATTCTCCACAAAAAGTTAACGAAGTAAATCAACGAAATGACATTTCAAATAACATACACGTGCATCTATACAAACAAATTGAACGAACCGATTTGAAAGAAATATCCACCACCCCTGCGATTCTCAACAAATACGTGAAGTGCTGAACCATAGAATCTTACAGAAGGAATATTAACCACAGCGATTAAAAGGAAAACATCAAAACAGAACAAGACCTACCGTTTGTATTCCACCACCATGGGGGTTGAGTCCTCCAAGGATCTTCAGTGTTTGGTTCTAAAACGTAAGAAGAGGAAATCTATAGTGGCCGTTGGTGTGTTTTAACATTTTCTCTAAAGGACAGCCTTAATCAACATTTTCTGTTCTTTAATATTCTCCACAAAAAGTTTACCAAGTCAATGAACGAAGTGACATTTCAAATAACATATACATGCATCTACCAACAAATTGAACGAACGGATAAGAAACATATCGTCCAACACCCCCTGTGGTTCTCAGCCAATACGTTAAGGGTTGAATGATATAATCTTACTTACAGAAGGAATATTAACCACAGCGATTAAAAGGAAAACATCAACAAGACTAACCATTTGTATTCCACCACCATGGGGGTTGAGTCCGCCAAGGATCTTCCGTGTTTGGTTCTAAAAAGGTAATAAGATGAAATCTATATTAGCTGTTGGTGGGTTTTAACATATTCTCTAAAGGACAGCCTTAATCAACATTTTCTGTTCTTTGACAGTCTCCATAAAAAGTTTACCAAGTCAATGAACGAAGTGACATTTCAAATAACATATACGTGCATCTATACAAACAAATTGAACGAACCGATGGGAAACAAATCATCCACCACCCCTGCGATTCTCAACAAATACGTGAAGTGCTGAAGCATAGAATCTTACAGAAGGAACATTAACCACATTGTTTAAAAGGAAAAAAAACAAAACAGAACAAGACCTACCATTTGTATTCCACCACCATGGGGGTTGAGTCCGCCAAGGATCTTCCGTGTTTGGTTCTAAAACGTAATAAGATGAAATCTATATTGGCAATTGGCAGACTGGTGTGTTTTAACATATTCCCTAAAGGACAGTCTTAATCAACATTTTCTGTTTTTTCATATTCTCCATAAAAAGTTTACCAAGTCAATGAACGAAGTGACATTTCAAATAACATATACATGCATCTACCAACAAATTGAACGAACGGATAAGAAACATATCGTCCAACACCCCCTGTGGTTCTCAGCCAATACGTTAAGGGTTGAATGATATAATCTTACTTACAGAAGGAATATTAACCACAGCGATTAAAAGGAAAACATCAAAACAGAACAAGACTAACCATTTGTATTCCACCACCATGGGGGTTGAGTCCGCCAAGGATCTTCCGTGTTTGGTTCTAAAAACGTAATAAGATGAAATCTATATTAGCTGTTGGTGGGTTTTAACATATTCTCTAAAGGACAGCCTTAATCAACATTTTCTGTTCCTTGACAGACATATCGTCCAACACCCCCTGTGGTTCTCAGCCAATACGTTAAGGGTTGAATGATATAATCTTACTTACAGAAGGAATATTAACCACAGCGATTAAAAGGAAAACATCAAAACAGAACAAGACTAACCATTTGTATTCCACCACCATGGGGGTTGAGTCCGCCAAGGATCTTCCGTGTTTGGTTCTAAAACGTAATAAGATGAAATCTATATTAGCTGTTGGTGGGTTTTAACATATTCTCTAAAGGACAGCCTTAATCAACATTTTCTGTTCTTTGATATTCTCCACAAAAGTTTTACCAAGTCAATGAACGAAGTGACATTTCAAATAACATATACGTGCATCTACCAACGAACTGAACGAATCAATGGGAAACAAATCATCCACCAACCCCTGCGATTCTCAGCAAATACGTGAAGTGCTGAGGCTGAATCATATAATCTTACTTTAATACAGAAGGAATATTAACCTCAGCGATTAAAAGGAAAACATCAAAACAGAACAAGACTAACCATTTGTATTCCACCACCATGGGGGTTGAGTCCGCCAAGGATCTTCCGTGTTTGGTTCTAAAACGTAAGAAGATGAAATCTATCTTAGCCGTTGGTGTGTTTTAACATATTCTCTAAAGGACAGCCTTAATCAACATTTTCTGTTCTTTAATATTCTCCACAAAAAGTTTACCAAGTCAATGAACGAAGTGTCATTTCAAATAATATATACGTGCATTTACCAATTAAACGAAACAATCGTCCCCACCACGGCGATTCTCAGTGGATACGTATAGGGCTAATCTAATACAGAAGGTATATTGATAATGGAGATTAAAAGGACAGTAAATAATCTCGATTTTATGTGGGTTTTTTTTATATTCTCCATAAAAAGTATACTAATTCCATGAATGAAGTGTCATTTCAAATAATATGTACGTGCTTCTAGAAATTAATTGAATGGAATAAAGCGAACCAAATTGTTCATTACCCCCGGGGATTCTCAGAAAATACGTGAAGGGCTGAATCATAGGATATTACTGCAGAAGGAATATTACCCACAGAGATTAAAAGGAAAACATCCAAACAGAACAAGACCTACCATTTGTATTCCACCACCATGGGGGTTGAGTCCTCCAAGGATCTTCAGTGTTTGGTTCTAAAACGTAAGAAAATGAAATTTATCTTGGCCGTTGGTGTGTTTTAACATTTTCTCTAAAAGGCAGCCTTAATCAACATTATCTGTTTTTTAATATTCTTTACAAAAAGTTTACAAAGTCAATGAACTGTCATTTGCGTTATCCATAAAAGGTATACCAATTCAATGAACCAAGTGTCATTTCAAATAATATATCCGTGCACCTACGATTTAAACGAAACAAAACAAAACAAATCCTCAACCACTCCATCCAGCGATTCTCAACAAATACGTCCACGGCCTAATCGTACAATCATACGTACAGAAGGAATATTCACCACAGCGATTAAAAGGAAAACCTTAAAACAGTGGATAAGTCCCTGGACTGTGAACTACGAGGTCCGGGGTTCGAATCCCACCGCAGCACTAGCGTCCTTTGGCAAGACGTTAATCTACATTTGCCACTCTCCACCCAGGTGTTAAATGGGTACCCGGTAGGATGCGAAAGTTAATGTCGTTTGCTTAGCATGTGGCGCTTTACAGCGACTGGCTGGAATACTCCCCAGGGAGCGGATAAAGTGCACACATTGTGTGCGGGCATGTCAGAATCCAATGACCGGGGTAATAATATATCTGTAAAGCGCTTAGAAACACTATTAGTTACACCCTGCTTGTTCACGGAATACGGGAAATATCTACGTGCTGGTTCCATATTCCATGAGGCCGGAGGCCGAATGGAATATGTAACCAGAACGTAGATATTTCCCGTATTCCGTGAGAACAAGCAGGGTGCAACGGTTTTATCCCTTAAAGTGTACAAAAATAATTTATTGGTCAAGAATACGGAATTATCTCTCAGACAAATTGACCAATCAGATTATAGAATTCATGAAAAAAGAGCCCACTAAGAGATAAAACCATGTATTAGGCGCTATATAAAAGCGGAATATTATTATTATTATTATTATTATTTGTATTCCACCACCATGGGGTTGAGTCCTCCAAGAATCTTCAGTGTTTGGTTCTAAAACGTAAGAAAATGAAATCTATATTGGCCGTTGGTGTGTTATGTTATATTAAGTAAATGAACAAAGTGATATTTCAAATATCATATACGTGCATCTACCAACAAATTGAACGAACCGATGGGAAATAAATCGTCCTCCAACCCCTGCGGTTTTCAACAAATACGTCTACGGCCTAATCGTACAATCATACGTACAGAAGAATTTTTACCACAGAGATTGAAGGAATATTCACTACAGAGATTAAAAGAAAAACATCCAAACAGAACAAGACTTACCATTTGTATTCCACCACCATGGGGTTTGAGTCCTCCAAGGATCTTCAGTGTTTGGTTCTAAAACGTAAGAAAATGAAATCCATCTTGGCCGTTGGTGTGTTTTAACATATTAACAGCTTAAATCAACATTTTCTGTTCTTTAATATTCTCCACAAAAAGTTTACCAGGTTCATGAACGAGTGTCATTTCAAATAATATATAGGTGCATTTACCAATTAAACGAAACAAATCGTCCTCCAACCGCTGCGATTCTCAACCAATACGTGAAGGGCTCCTTACAGAAGAAATATTAACCACAGCCATTAAAAGGAAAACATCAAAACAGAACAAGACTAACCATTTGTATTCCACCACCATGGGGGTTGAGTCCTCCAAGGATCTTCAGTGTTTGGTTCTAAAACGTAAGAAGATGAAATCCATCTTGGCCGTTGGTGTGTTTTAACATATTAACAGCCTTAATCAACATTTTCTGTTAATTAATATTCTCCACAAAAGTTTACCAAGTCAATTAATTACGAAGTGACATTTCAAATAACATACACGTGCATCTATACAAACAAATTGAACGAACCGATGGAAAACAAATCATCCACCACCCCTGCCATTCTCAACAAATACGTGAAGTGCTGAATCATAGAATCTTACAGAAGGAATATTAACCACATTGTTTAAAAGGAAAAAAAAATCAAAACAGAACAAGACCTACAATTTGTATTCCACCACCATGGGGGTTGAGTCCGCCAAGGATCTTCAGTGTTTGGTTCTAAACCGTAAGAAGATGAAATATTTTTTGGGTGGGTGCTTTAACACATTCTCTAAAGGACAGCCATTTTCTGTTCTTTAATATTCTCCATCAAAATGTACGATGTACGATATACGACATTTCAAATAACATATACGTGCACATACGAACAAATCAAAACGCCCCCATCCTCTCACCCTGCGATTATAAGCAAATACTTCTGCGGCTGAATAATGTAATTTTACTTACTTACGGAACAAATATTAACAACCAATTAGCAACCAAAGAGAGGAAAACATCAAGACAAAACAAGACCTACCATCAGTATTCAACCACCATGGGGGTGTAGTCCTCCAAGGATCTTCAGTGTTTGGTTCTAAAACGTAAGATGATGAAATTGGGTGGGGTGCTTTAACATATTCTCTAAAGGACAGCCGTTTTCTGTTCTTTAATATTCTCCATCAAAATGTACGATGTACGATATACGACATTTCAAATAACATATACGTGCATATATACGAACAAATCAAAACGCCCCCATCCTCTCACCCTGCGATTATAAGCAAATACTTCTGCGGCTGAATAATGCAATTTTACTTACTTACGGAAGAGACATTAACTCTTACTGTGCAAAGGGGTTTCTCTTCATAATTTTACCAAAATGTTATCAATGCTATCTATTATTATAAAATATGGTGTACAAAACTTGTAGGAAATTTACTACCATGTTTTTTGATACCAAACAGCATTACTTTACCCAACTTTATGCATAAGAATTATTTAAAATTACATTTGAGTTTTTTTTGTGTGCATTATTTTTTGGTGTCTCATTTGTTGACTATTGTTTAATGTTGAAATAAGGTAAAACCTTGTAAAAAAAAAGATTTTCTCTGAAAGTTTCTATGGTAGCATATAATTATAATCATATAGTAGAATGCTTGATTTATGCTCAAAATGTTGATAAACATTGGCCACCATATATCTTTCCTGTGGTCGAGAAATTGGGGAATGAAAATGACAAGTCTATATGTCACATATATGTGACATCGGCACTGGAAGACTTAACAACCAATTAACAACCAAAGAGAGGAAAACATCAAAACCAAACAAGACCTACCATCAGTATTCCACCACCATGGGGGTGTAGTCCTCCAAGGATCATCAGTGGTTGGTTCTAAAACGTAAGAAGAGGAAGTCTTTCGTAAATAAATTGGCACTGAGTGTGTCTCTCCTGTAAAACAGACTAGAAATCTCGGCAAAATCTTTTATTTGTCGATGTCACTTGAACCTCGTGCTTATCAAAATATTAAACTAGCAAACTGTTATCTACGTAATATTCAAGAAATTATACAATGTGTCATCACAAACCCACGCAACTGTTAGAACATGTCTTTTAATAGTTCGCATCTTGATAGTTGCAATTTATTTCTCCTGCCCGAATATCAACTTTCCAATGTGAAACCTTAGCGATTGCATTTCATCATGAAAATTTCACACTACACTAGATTTTTTAAATCAAATAATCGGGCACATTGCTGTCCAAATATTGGTATTTTCATAGATTGGGGGCGGCAGCCGCCCCATATTTTTGAGATTCCCATATAGGTTTAGTGGTCTCATTTTACAAGCATCCATAACTTTCTCATTTCTTTCAACTTTCGCCATCCTGTTTTTCTAATTTTTCTACTTCCACACGAATGAGGAATTCCATTCCAATTGACTTCCCTTCAATTGCAAAATCGGCACGAATACATGAGGCATCGTTTTGTACATCTAGCCTTCAAGAAATTAAATATGGAGCAACTCAGTATACATTACTAAGTCCTAGATATGAGAATAAGATAAAAATCATTAATTGAATAACATGTTTCCCAAGCGCCTTCATATATCGCATTTACTCCTCTGTAAAGTAACTTGTCTTAACATGATTATAGGCACCCCATGATTGGTACTTTGCTATAACAATTGCTAACCATTACAGTGCAACAATACTTTTTACTGATCTCTTACTTATGGACTAACATGAAGAGGATGTTACCTTCTGTTGAATTTACAAGACTTAGTTGTATCTGAAATCCTTTCTCAGTGACAGAATAATCACTATCAAACTCCATCCAACAATTCGGCCCGTCGAACCTGCAGAAACAAACATGAATTGGTATAGTATTCTGAATCCGAATATAAAACTATACACTGCATCCTACTAAGACAGTTGGATTGACTTTAAAAAGGGCTTGCTACGAACCATCGTGTGATCACGTCGCGTCGTCACGGTACACAACCTTTCGTGAATACTAAGCCCAAAATTCACGAAGGGTAGGGTGTAACGTTTGTGAAATACCCCCTCTTATTGACGAAGTATCGGGTTCGAGACGTGAGTATTCGTATATCTGCAATACTTTTAATAAAGTGTCGAGTAAAGTGGACCCAACACTTCGCCAATAAGAGCAGGGCATTTCCCAAATGTTACACTATACATGCCCTATCCTTCGTGAGATTAGGGCTAGTATTCACAATAATCATATAACGTGACAACGTGGCGTGAATGTGATCACACGATGGTTCGTAGGAAGCCCTTTAAAAGTTATTTTAATAACCCGTATTTAAAGGGAAATTAACCTCAGCGTATGAATTAGCTTATTTTGAATGGTGTAGTATATGCCTCTTATTTGATACATGCAATTTCATGTAAAAACACAGGATATAGATATAAATCACTATTTTCCAGCCAAGTTATCGTCTGCTAGCAATAATAAGGGGGCTGCCATTACTTTATGTGTACACGAACATATTTTTCATCCCAAGTAAAATTTCCTTCATCGTTAACTTGTAATTGATTTTTAGAGGACAAATATATATAGATAAAGTCACATATTCTGAAATGTAAGTTTAGTTTTTATATTTTTTAAAAGGTCTTAATTTGTTCATAAAAAATATACTTCATAAAAAATATACGTCAAGGACGGAGAATTGACGTCAAGGACGGAGACAATCGTAACAATACCAAAACAAAGCGAGGAATCTGCTTTACAGGATGGCTATTAGAACTCATGGGTCGTCAATTATCTAGGCCCATGGCCAATAACAATCGTAATACAATCAGAACAAAGCGACGTATCTGTTGTAAAGGTAGGCTATTATCAATGCATATGGTACCTAATGATCCGTGTCATGCACAAAATGGCAGCCTCCATGGAAAGACGTAGCAGACAATAGGTGCATCTAGAATATCACGTGGGGTTACTTGTCCTTTAAGCTCATGTTTGTCGTAATACCTATGACTTGCAACAAAATTAGTCTGTACTTCCATGACATTTTGTCTGGAATGCAAAGCGTTTTTTTATAGAGAGCAAAAAGTGACTCTGCATCATGAGGGCTACTCTGAAAAATTAAATATCAAATTAGAAAAAGGATTGTTAGAACCAAGACGCATTCCAAAATGTGAGCCATGCCATTTCAAAATGGCAAGACGATAGCTCAGTTTCGACCAGAAAAGGTGCGCTCGCCCAATAAAAACTCCCCCCCCCCCACGCCGTATTGGTTACATGTCGTTTTTCATAATTCCGCAAGTTCTTGTTTCCGAAGGTTCGTACTCCAAAAGTTCATTACTACGATGGTTCATAATTTCGAAAATGAGATAAGGTTCATAGTTCTGAATATTAAATATTGATCATACTTCCAAAAGTTCATAATTCAGAAAATGTAATCAGGTTGATAGAACCTACATTATTTTTCGGAAATACGAACCTTCGAAGTAATGAACCCTATTTATTTTTCGGAAATATAAACCTTCGGAAACACGAGTACCCCACTGCCATATAATGATAATGCAATTCAGAGGATTGTTCTGAAGGATCCCTAGGATCCCACAAGTTCCCGTCGATAGATCAAGATGGTGTACATGTATGTAAATGTTAGTGGAAGCAATATCTCTTTCCTTTTGAGCAATGAATAAGTTGCTGATTGGTTGTTTCAGTTTGGTTGAGTGATTTGCTATAAATCCGTATGCCTTCGGTACTAAGACTTTGTTTATATCAAGGAAATTTAACAGCTGATATACAATAAGTCTCGATTTCATACAAACCTCATATCGGAGGGTAATGAAGTACCAGCTAGTGTCACGAAATCCGCACTTCCAGGGGAGTATGGTGATTCTCCAGGCCCAATTTTAAGCGGGTCACAACATTGTTCAGTGCGGAAATCCAAAAAGTGTATGAGAATACGAAAGCCTGATGGAGCCGAGATGTAGCAATTGTAGTTCACATCGTTATCGTAATTTGAAGGATAGTTTGGAGATGAGATGGTCTGGGTTTCTCCAGCAACGAGAGTCACATATTCTGTGAAACAAATCAAATTGAGAGTGAAATAAAAATTTTAAAAATATTTCTACATCATAATTGAAGGCGTAAATTGGCTAAGGGAGCTGACGCCAATTGCCCGAAAATCAACTTTACAGTGTCTAAACTTCAACGGTTCCGCCCTTTGTTCGTTCCATTATTATTTTTTTTTTTTTTGCATGTGGTAGATCACACTTTTTGCCTAGTCCCGAGTGAACTGCAACTGTCATTTTGGTCTGCAGCCCGGTCAAGTTGCGCATTGTGGCGCTAGCATTGCAGTTGACGACATCATGGGTGGCGCAACGGCACGCTCTCATTGGCCTGGAGACGAGACTAGGTGGTGATCTGACGGCGATGCGAGTCTCCGCTGGTTGCGGAGACGTCTCCGCGACGTCTGCTGGAGAATAGCTTCCGAAACCTACCTAGGGTCTCCGGGGAGCGAACTTTTTTTTCCCAAGAACTTTTTGTCACTATCGTCCTTGACGCATGCGCAACTTTGAAATAGCCCTATAATGCTTGGAGTTGGATGGGGTTTCAAAGTTTCATCCTACTTTTAGTAAAAATAAAAATACAAGACGTTATTTTTGTAATGTCCAAACTGAGAGTCGAACCCACATACCTCAGGTTAAATGTCCGAGGGCTAACGCATCTCGCCACAGCAAGACGCTGGGAGCAAACCTCATTATATCGCTTACGGAATAAACCCTATGATTGCGAAATTGATTTAGATCGGAAAGGAACAAAAAGTTCGTGGGGAAAAAAAATTTAGCCTCCGGGGAGTCCCGGGAAATTCAAACATGTTCGATTTTTTTGAGACTTTTTCCAGTCTCCACCATTTGCGGCGACATCGTAGAGACTAATTTTCTCTGCGACTGGTGAGACGTCTCGGCGATGTCTCCGAGACCTGCTGGAAACCAAGGAGACTGAGGAGACGTTGCGGCGACGATGCAGCGATGTTGCGGAGACGTCTCCGAGACCTGCTGGAGACTGCAAAAATTATCAAGCAGGTCCGCAGAGACCCGGCTAGTCGCAACCGGCGGAGACTCGAGTCGTCACCAGTTTGCCACCTAGTCCCCAGGCCAATAAGATAGGCCCTTAAGTTTTCGAATTTTTTTGGTCTCCCCAGTCACGGCGACGTCTCCGCCTATGAGATAAGCCCTTTAGTTGCGTCCAGGTTGCTCATGGTTCACGAATTTAAGTGACCCGAACATTAAGTCGAGACAAATTTTGCCCCATTTACACTTTCCCGACTTTTGTTTTAGCATACTAGTAGTTTTATTCGTTCGTGTCAGTGCGGGAATCATTCGAAGCAGCGTGCGGGAGGATGCTGGACGCTGCGGGCCAGTGCTTGAAATGCGTGACAGAAAATCAAACATGTTAAATTTTTTGGCACGACAAATTTTGTTGTCAACATTCGTGAACACCCGTGAACTTTACGCAACCTAGTCGCAGCTTAGCCGTGTGAGTGTGTGCCAATGCGTGCCATGGTCAAAGTGGCACGCATGTTCCGGACCAGCTGTCGACTAGTTCACGAATAAGTTGCTCAAATCTGCGCACTCGTTACGCATGCAGTTTTCGAATAACATGCGCATGTTGAACATGTGATCAAAACACGTGGTCTTTTCGACTGATATCTACGTAAGAAATCTTAATCAGCTTTCCCTCCTTAAATTGGCAGCAGTTAATCTTATTTCACTCCTACATAGTTGGAAAAAATAAAAATAAGAAAAAATGTTTCTTAAATGAACCAGTGTGAATGATGATTGCAAAATGTAACAGAAAAATTGCAATTTGTACTCCAGAATAGTGATTGGGCTTATTTACACTGCTTTGCCAATTCTAAGAATGTAATGATTATAGTGTCAATAAAATAGATCCGATCATGAATGGCACAATGTACTGCATTGAAAATAAACTTTTAAAAATCTGGGATTTTACACTTCCTCGCATTTTGGTCCCGCACATTATTGCGTACCAGTGCGTGCCATGGGGGTCAAGTCTGATTCACGAACAATTTACACCATGTTTACGCCAAAGTTAATCATTGTTCACCCATCAATTCATGGGCGTAGACACGTATAATTATCCAATGTTAGTGGGGGTGATCTATTCATCATCCCCCCACTAACAATAGAAAGTGTGTTCGTATCTACGCCACTGATCAATTCGTCATTCATTTTCCCGATTGTTCGGGATCGACTGGATTAGTGCATTGCCTCCTATATTAGTAAGGTTTTTGCATTATCTTTTGATCCAAATCGCTAGTAACTACCCATTATACATGAGCAGAAGGATAAGAAATATCACAGAAAATGTTTAGTCTATTTCCAAAGCAGTACGTTATGCCATTCATGAATAAGAGCGTTTAAATCATTACAGTCTCTAAACTGGCAACGCAGTGTGAAATATGCAGGCCTAATCACTATTTTTCGTGTATAAATTGACAACTTTTCCGTTAAATTTCAATAAATCAATCAATTCAAGACATCTATTTACAACTTTTCAATATAAGTATACAAAGCAATAAATTAGCAAAGTAATGTACATGTATTTTTAACAGAAATAGGACATAATATACATTCACGTGGTTCATACATAGTTGGAGGACACATCTCTGAGAGCAAACACTTGTGGCGAGGGTGCCCTTAGTAACACAATACATATTACATAATAAGTGTATAATAAGAAAATAGCTACAGAAAGGAAAGGATAATATTCCTAGACCGCTGAGCTTGATTGGAGGAAAAAGGAAAAAAGGAAAGAAAGAGAAGAACAAAAAGAGGGGGAAGGAGGGAAAAATGTAAGAACGGAGGTGCAACATAAAGGGAGTATGGAGAAGTATTCACGAAGAAGCAGAGAGAAGAAAGGGAGAGAATAGACCCAATGGAGGGTGGGGAAGTGTCTTAAACCATATTATTTGTAGGATAAAGTGAGATGTTTTTTATCTTTCTTGAGAAGCTGGCAAGAGATATAGCGTATTTTATTAAGGAGTTTTCGGATGTGTCTACTAGAACGCCGTCCTAGATCCTCCCAGCGGCAACGGACTGCTTTGTGTTGACTGCATACAAAGTAGGTGAAACATGAAGCTAACAATGGGTGAAACGAGGTTCACGTTTTAGAGAAGACGGCAAAACCACGTTTGACGCGTTCTCGATCTGACTAGTGGACGAGGGAGAAGCCAGTGGACGGGTGAGCCGTTCTTGTATAAAGCGCGGTATGCAGCTAACACAAGGCAGTCCTTTGTAGCTGGGAGGATCTAGGACGGCGTTCAAGTCGACACGTTCGAAAGCTCACTATTGTGTCGGGGATAACGTTCAACAGCTTAGGTCCCGAGTACCGGATGTTATGTTGGAATAATAAGGTTCTGTGCTTGGGTACATGGATGTGATTTGCGCGTCTGGTTTCGTATTTATGAATAGTAGAATTCAATTGAAAGAGGTTACAAAATTCGTCAGGGAAACAAAGTGTACATCTGTACATGAAAATGCTTTGTTGATGTTTATTTATATCGGTAAATTTTAGTATGTTAAATTGTGTGAAAAATGGTCGACGTGACACCGGGAGGCAGAACCTCATTCCCACTGGTTCATTTAATATGCAATTTTATTTTTTCAAACTATGTAGAAGTGAAATAAGAATAGTTGCTGCCAATTTGAGGAGATAAAGCTGATTAATTAAGACCTTAAGAAAATTCTGAACTGCTATGGGTTAAACGTGAAAATATCACATGTTTTTATCACATGTTCCACATGCGTAGACTATGCGCATGTTGTGCGAAAACTGTGCGTGAAGTATGCGTAGAGTGAGCAGATCTGAGTAACTTATTCGTGAACTAGTCCTCAGCATGCGTGCCGATGGCACGCACAGGCACGCACTAGCACGGCAGGGTTGTGACTAGTTTGTGTATAGTTCAAGGGGTGCTTACGAATGTTGCCAAAACATTTTGTCGTGCCCAAAAATTAAAATGTTCGACATTTTTTTCACGCGTTTCAAACATTGGCCAGCGTCCTCCCGCACGCTACCACGAATACTTCCCACATTGACGCTCAAGATGCGCAAACCTTGCAGAAACCAAAATGCGTGTACGTGTAAATAGGGCATTATAACTCTCTGATGACTTTACAAACACACACACTCACGCACACACGCACGCACCCAGCGCGCGCGCACACCCTCAGACACACACACACACACACACACACACACAAAACCGTACGCATTATGTGTTTTCTCTCCTACATCTTGCAATTTCGTAATGGGATGAACACCCACTGATAGTCTTCGACTATACACCAAGGTTGACCGATCTAGTCTTTGAAGCCGATAATTTGTGTTTTGTGAAACTTCCAAAAGGTTATGAGAAGTCAGATGCCTTGCAGGTGAAATTAACATTAATGAAAATCTAATATATAAAACACGGAGACTAAACCGGAGGTTTAGGAATAAAATGATTTGTAGTTGATAGATTTTTACATTTCGTCTTAAACAATTGAAGGGATGTGGTATTTTGAAGACTAAGGGGAAGTTTATTCCATAATAATGGTCCATGTTACTGAAAGGACTTTTTTCATGTACTCGGATTTGGGCTTCGGTATATAGAGAAGAGAGTTTAAAGCATATCTCTTATTTATTTGCGGGGTTCTAAAAAAAGAAAAAATCTTTTAGATATTCAGGTGCAAGCCCATTTATTACCTTGAACATGTATAAACAAAATAGGTAATCGACTCTTTGTGAGAAAGACTGCCAGATTAACTCTTTTAGTAATGTTGTGTGAGGAGTAAAAAAATCAGCATCTAAAATTAAAATTGCATATCTATTCTGAAGGCGTTGTAATTTAGTAATAAAACACAGGCAAGATTTTCCCCATATAACCAAACCATAATCAATATGTGGAAGAATGAGACCATTTTATAGCATAATACAACCTTTTTAGGTAGGCCTAAGTATTGTTTAATTTGCCGTATATAAAATCCAATGGTCTTCGAAATTTTGTTACATGTAAAGTTATCAAATATTATTCCAAGGTACTTATAGTTGTTCAGGTGTTCAATGACCTGACTTTCATATTGAATAAAAAACATTGTTTTGCCTTCACTTTTTTGCGTGTACCAAAAAACATTACTTTACAATTATTTGGATTTAACTTTAAATCATTCATCTGTACCCATTGTATTACTTTTTAAATTTCGATTGCAGACTGGTGTGAACAGAATTAGCATACCTACCTTTACAAAAAAGAGCCTTATCACCTGCATAAAGGCATAATTTTGTGTGTGACTTGAAGATTCAGTTCACATAGGCCTATGTCATTTATTAAAAAAAAAAAAAAAAAAAAAAACCAGGGGTCATAGAACGGAACCCTGGGGTATGCCCATTCTAACATCAAGAAAAGTTGATAATTTACCATTATATAACACACACATTGACCAGGCAGATTCAGTATCATGAACACCACACTCTTCCAGTTTGTCAAGTAAAATTCTATAGCTTACAAAGTCAAGATCAAAAGCCCGTTTACAATCGAGAAATAAAGCTCCAATGATATATCCATATTTGGTAAATATAGGCATCATCGATCAAAATTTTAATTTTGACGTATCTTACCTTGCTGAGAAGAAACGCATTGAGAAAGAAGACAAAGCAGAAGGGAGACAAAAATCCCCTTCAACACTGCCATCTCTTCCCTTTTCGCCAAATCAGGGAACGCCAAACAAAGAAAGCTGTTCGTCAAGACTTGTGTTCTTCGATGGGAAGACGCTTTACCGCCGCTGGTCTCCGTCGGTGTAGAGTTTCTTGCCTCAGGTAGCGCGAAATTCAACAACACAACTTTCTCCTTTCGAAGAAAATGGCGGATTGAAGAGCGACTCGGCTGGTTCGGAAATTTTTATAAGATTCGTTTTGCATTGATGTATTTTCACCATTACATTATACTCACAACAATGGTTGATAGATATTGATCAATTACTTTGCTGTGTGTTTCGTGTTACATATGACATGCAAACAATGTGTTTGGTATTGACTTGAGTGTACACATAACGAATTGGTAAATGGGCAATTATTGATGAATGGATAAATACCAACAAACGGTAAGATAACAGGTTGTGTTGGGTAGAAGCAGACGGAACAGAACAGCGGATAATTAAAACTTGAAAAGGATCAGATGGATATAAAAAAGTTAGTAGTTGTTTTATGTCGAGATTACAATATATCAAAAATTGGCGACTAAAAAATTTGCAATGACATCTTTGAGATTTTTCCATTCATTCGACTAAAACTATCACCTTTCTTCATTTACATGACTGAACTGAGCAGACTAATATTTATTTGGGGAAATACATGGATATCCATTATATATATTGAATACATGTATATCCATAATATATCTGGATTACATGTATATTCATAAAATATGTCTTGAATACATTTAGGCTCCATAATAATAACATACCTTGGCGACATAAACCGAAGTTAAAGATGTTTAAGTAATTGGTAGTTTATAAGGTTAAATATATTCGAAACAAAAAGTTATTCCAGATCAGAGATACAGTCAATTTGTAAACGCACAAAGTTGAGATTTTTGTACATCTAGTAATCGTAGTTTTTTTATCTTTTGTAAATTCACTGATATTTGTCAGAATATTTTCATATTTTCGCTACCATATTTCTGTCTTTCTCTTTTGTTTTTTATTCAACATGTTCTGATAATGTTTATTCAACAAACTTTTTCCCATTAAGATGACGAAATTTAGTAAAGTTTATAATTATTTTCTAGACGATGGAAACAGAAGCTAATTTCTCACATCCTGTCACTATATCTTGTGCCGATTTTGTAATCAATCATTAATATAGTAAATATTTGGAATGCGTAGACAAGAAGAATAAAACATTAGTTAGCTATAAACATGTCCTATGCCTGTGTTTGTTAACAACATTAGGGATTATTATAAAAGTTAATACTTGTGTTTAGTGCAATTTCTGTTTGATTTCATACTTTATAGATCCATTTAGGTCTACTTTGACATCATTTTAAGGTAACCAAACCGTATAAGGAAATAATTTGGTTCTGAGCAAGATATGATGAGAATTTCTGTCAGGATGACAAAATCTGTCTTTCTAATTAACCCCGCTTAGAAAGTTGCTTTGAATGGGAGCAGAAAAAAATGGAAGACGAGATAGTGAAAGTTTTATTAGAATAAGACAAAAATAATAATGCTTTTGTTTTTTTCTTCAAGTGGTATATTTTTAACGAATAACATGTATGTTTATTCCATAACAATTGAGAAAAGGGATATTTTGATACAATACATTGTGAACAAAATAGGATATTTCTCCATTGATGCAATTTACACAATCATTATCTCTGTCCATCATTTTTCGCAAACTATCTTTTTCTGCTTTCACTCAAAGCAATCATGTAACGAGGTTGGATTTACTCTTTAAGATGATAACATTTATTCCATTTCAATATTTTCGTACTATACATGGAAACAGAAGTATATTTTCTCACATCCTGTCACTATTTCTTTAGTATAGTAAATATTTCATTAGTATAGTAAATATTGGGAAAGCGAAAACACGAAGTATCAAATATTAGTTAGTTATGAATTATCAAACGGTGCTTTTCCAAGGTGTTTACTTTTCCTGTCCGTTTATAAGAATTGAGAGATTCAATTACCTGCGATTTCAATAAAAATATCAAATAGCGGTTAAGTATGAATTTAAGTATTGCTTTTCCTCATTGTCAAGGTCTGTGTTTGCATTACGCTAATGATTTTAAAGTAAATGACGTGCAATTTCTATTTGGACTAGAAAATATTGTAAAGAAAGGGCCATGATTTTGAGAGTATAGAGAAATCAATGTGTAAAAATTCAAGAAAACCTGGCATTATGGCCATGCAATTGCATTTGGAGATAAACTGGCTTAAATTGATATTTAATCGTTTATTATAAAGTAGATGTAAGTAGGTGTTTCTGAACCAGAAAATATCAACAGATTAACAAAAACCGGACTGAAAATTACATTTATTGAAAAGTTCAAAACTTAATTGCACACAGAGATAGCGAGTTATGCACGTTTGTTGAACCTACTAGCTCGAAATCTAGATTTTTAATTACTCATTACTACGCTATCTCTATCTCTCTCTCTCTCTCTCCCTTGCTGACCGCCCCTCCCGTTCCCTCCCCCTCTCTGTGTTTCATTTTTTGTCATATTTCCCACATCATCTTATTCATCTGTATTCCATTTCCTTTCCCGAATAGCCCTCTGTTAATCTCCAAGCTTCTGCTCTGTCCTGTCTCATCTTTAAAAATTGAATGGTACAATAAAATTCATCTTTTTATTCGTTATTGTTTATTTTAAGATTGGTTTCTTAGACAGAAATGAAAGAGCAGAAGAGAGAGAGAGGGGCTGAAATGGATTGGATTTCAAAGTACGAACTAACCCTAAAATGATTAGTCTGTGAATAATCAAACGTTTTTATCATAGCCTGGTTTCATTTTTAATTACTTATTATATGTACATGTATACTCATACGAAACCTTATCATTCAACATTATTATAAAACATACAAAACTATCGTGATAATCAAAGTAACGTCTTTATTTGGACTGCATTATGCAATATACTGACTGGACACTGATTCCATACATCTGACATAAAAAGTGGACATTCAAAAATAATTCAACTGTTAAAATAAAATGGATTACTAGTATATACTCGAATACACTAAAGTGGCATATCAACAATTTTAAAATGGCTGCAGATTGAGCATGCTCTCCCATGCCATTCCACGTTATTTTTTTAATTTGTTTGTAAACGTTGTATCCATTAATCTCTCAAAAACGAAAACAGAGACGTTTTCTCAATTCTCCAAACTGATTTTCCTTTCATTTGTGATCCTCAAAGCTCTTTCAGTAGAAATTAAAAGCCCTGTTGCTTTAACAAAATATAAATAAAAACTATTTAAAAGAATGACAAGCCGCAAAGAAAATATAGAAAACAAAATTCATAGTAAGGCAAAACTTGAAAAGCAACGACACCCTTCACATATATAAACATTATAATTATCTGACGAGAACTAGAGTCATGTAAACTCTTACGCATGCATACTTAACGCCCTTCTCAATCTCAACCGATTTGCATAGAGTATGGTGGACACATGATTCGATTATACACGACATCATTAAAACACTCGGGCCTATAAAGACCCCCAATATTGGGTAAAAAAGGAAATATGCATGTTTGCTGGGTAAAATTTTACCCAACATGTGTATGTAAGTAAAATTAGGAAAGCTGGATGAATTTTCGAGGCTTTGGCGATTTGGGACACAAATTTCCAGTGAATTTTCTTGACAAAAGCACAATAGAACAAATCAATTATCAACAGGTACATGCATTTGTACAATCCAATATATACAATAGTTCTCATAAATTTTTTTTTCTCGTATTAGTACAGCATTCATTCAATGATTAAAAAATATATTGGATTTCTCATTTGGGGAATAATGTTTTGGAAGCAAAGCACGAGTGTAAGAGTTTCCTTTGAACTTTTCAATATCATGAATAAAGAATCATTTCATAAGTTCTTATTTTGTTACTCGAGGGTCTTCAAATATTTCTTGAATATACATGAGCTTAAATCCTTTTGGTGGGGGAAAATACCCTCTTTCTAGAGAGAGATGTGACCCAGTATCAAATATGCCCCTTTCAAAGCTTTCTCGAACAACCAATCTCAAATGATAATTTTCCTAAGTATTCATATATCTCCAACTTAAAACAAATATTCACTTTCTAATCGTAATTCACTAATATTTGTCAGAATATTTTCATATTTTCGCTACCATATTTCTGTCTTTCTCTTTTGTTTTTTATTCAACATGTTATGATAATGTTTATTCAACAAACTCTTTTCCCATTAAGATGACGAAATTTAGTAAAGTTTATAATTATTTTCTAGAAGATGGAAACAGTATCAAATATGCCCCTTTCAAAGCTTTCTCGAACAACCAATCTCAAATGATAATTTTCCTAAGTATTCATACATCTCCAACTTAAAAAAAATATTCACTTTCTTTTATTATAATGAAGAAACCCAAGGGTCCCTCTCTTGTTTCTTGGCTAAAGTTGGAAGAAATTTACAGGTAGGATCTAACTTTGTATGTAACCCGACAAAATTCACATTTCTGAATTCCAAAGCACTGCAAAGCATTCGGCTTTTGATAATAGACCGAGCAAATGAATGTACAAACGGAAAAGAAAAGAAGCTTTGGAAAAACGGACCTTCAGAACTATGAACATTCTGAGAAACGACATGTAACCGTACAAACATACAAATTTCACAGAATTATACAAATCAGACCCATGTATTTCATTTTGTCATTTTCACTAATCTCATTCATTATAACCATTAGTTTTTTATTTCGTATCGAAAACCCCATTCATATAATTTTCACTTTTCAAATAGGTACCTCACTTAAAGGGGTGTACAACATAAATGTGAGGGTGAAACAGCAGTGATATAAAGATAATTCTGAATTAACAATGCTCTTAAAATATTACAGCAAACCACAATAACAACATTAGGTAGCTGGGGTGTTTCGGGCATTATCATGAAAAAAAGATAAGGGAAAATTAACTTGATTCTAAAATAGTATCAATGCATACCTTATAAAATGCAAAATGAAAGAAGCAAATAAAACAATTCAACGGAAAAGGAAAGACAAAAGCAAACTTGATATTTCAAAACTGATCCACTTCTAAAAAAAATTATTTGAAATTTAACTTTGAAACTACATTTTAGTGACCACTACATTATTCCTATAAAATATGAGATAACGAAATATTGCACTAAAAATTACATTATACATGCTTTTGCGAACAGTTAGCGTAGCCTACTCATCATGTAATGATGGCTAATTTGTCTGAAAAAGCTACATTGTATAAAATTTCAGTTCAGAAATTGAATTCCACATACTATTTCTGATTCTCCTCACATCCTTTATACGGTGAAAATTCACAATAATGAGGTCCTTGGGACCATGAAATTTACCTTGTTTTATCAGGAATTTCCTTATAATTATCAGGGTAAAAAAACAAAGTAACATATTTGGCCCGAATTCACACAAAGGAAGTTTGGTTTAAACCATGATTTAAACCCCCTCCTGGGTTTTTTAAGCGTACGTGCGCACGGAATCCCGTCCAATCATATATTTTCTTTGAGCGCGCGCATGGGCAATGTGCGCTTATTTACGCTTATTTCAGTACGCTTACGGAGGTTTAAACCTTACCCATGGAACATGGTTTAAAGTAGAGCACTGATGATTTTAAATATTGGCTTAATACTTATTATTGCATAGATGGCATAAATTAAACAAGGTTATCCAAATTTAAAGCTTGGAAACATTTGAATTAATGATTATTATCAATTATAAAACGGTAAAATACAGCCCCCGATATAGCAGCTGAAAAGCTCCTTGAACGCTGCTGAGATGTGTGACGACACAAGAGGGGCGAGTCCTGTCTAAGCAGACGATGTCCCATAACATTATACACATTTTTCAGTGCCTGTTTTGTCATCTCCTCTTCACTTATTTCTCTTACTTGACTAGCGTCAGTCTTAATATTAGTCTGTTGCCTCACTCTTAACTTCGTGTATGGTATTATTTTGATGAAAAATGCAGCGTTAAAAAAATAAAGGAATCAGTCACTTGTAAACAAAATAAGACGCCATTGTATTTTCAGCTGCTTGCACCGCGGCATGTTCGGCGTTTCAAGAGGGAACGAATACCATCCAGCTATTATTCGCAGGGCTTTTCAATTTGAAAATGGGGTTTATTTCATTGATCATTGACCCTTCTCCTGTGTATTTACAATCAAACGGTTTTAGTTATCAGAATCAGTTCACTTTCCCTTTTCGAATGGTGTGAAATAAGGTCATGTTTAAATGTACCAAACTCTTTATAATTTGATAAATAATTGCATTGCAATTACGTTCATTCATTATAGGACGTCGTCTGCTTAAGCAGGATCGATACCTCGTATGACGACATCAAAACATCGCTATATTTCTGGCGAATCCTCGGATATTCCACATGCTGAGAAGAGCTTTTATTTATGTTGTTTTTATAATCATCATATACGCAGTTGACATAAAACTTATACGATTGCCATCTGTAAGCTTCCCAATTTCTAGTGATACATTAATTGCCATATTTGTGATTTTCTTGAGTGTTCTACTTTAAATCTCATTTGTGAATTCGGGAAAAGACATGGGACCAGCAAAATATCAGGAATGATATCAGGAATCTTGTTATATCGGAGCTCTATACCGAGCTCTATACCGAGTTTCCACTGTAAAATGTAATGAGTGTATAAATTGAGTGCAGCATGAGTTGGCAACCTGGGCGGTATTCTGAAAATTATGTCATCTCTTACGTTAAGGAAAAGTATGTTAATTGTCATGACAAATTGAAATTGAGCACAATAAACACAAATCATTGGTGCTTGCGCAGATGTCTCTGTTAACTTTACAAGGGCACAGCCATCTTTGCGCAATCATTAACCAACGACTTGTCCTGATTTTGATTTGTTGACAATTAACATCGTTTTACTAACATAAAATTTAACCTAGTTTTCCGAATATGGCCCCGGATGTAAAACATGATTTGATTTGAATTCATTACATTCGAGCGCTTGAAACAAAGTCCCAGCCCATCCATATGTATTATTTTTTATGAGTTTCACGAGATGGTCAATGTCACATTGTCAAAAGAACTGACAAATTGTGTGTTCCACAGTTCTTCTGTTCATAAAAATACATTTGAAAGTCAATATGAATGTAGAAATTGTGTACCTTCAGAAAATTTCCAAATACTAATAATCTTGAATAAAAAGATACAGTTCACAAATCACATGACGTTTGTAGGTATCAAAATGTGAGGATTTTCCATCAAAATTACTTGATGCAAAAATTGTCAGATAAAAGAGGACAATTATTGATAAACATGTTTTAAAGACATTCAATGTGTCCAAATTGACAAAAAAAACTATAGACTTCTACATGTACAATGTGTTTCAGTTGAAAAATACAAAAAATAAACTAAATTCCAGTGTGGACTTCCCCTTTAAGAATACACATGATTGGAAAAACAAACTGTGTTTTAATAACAACAGTAACATGTAATGTGTGCAGATTGTTATTTGCTTCTCTTGGTAAAAGTTGTGCAGCATTCCTACACTGTCTGAACATCACAATAATCATGGTGAATGACCTTTGCCATGGAACTAGAAAAACAGAGGTCAGAGGTTATTCTGAGGTCAAATGTGAAACATGAAAGTTGAGGCATCGTGATCTACTACAGGTCATTCTGAGGTCAAAGGTTAAAAGTGACAATAATTCTAGGCATCGTGATCTAATACTAATTAAGTGGTGCTATAAAATTATCAGGTACATGCTTATGTTATATCCAATGACATCGCAAGTGATTAAGAAGGCATGTGTTACACGTGTACAAAATATATACATATAGTTGACATAAATTGCATATGAGTGATGTACAATCTGTTAATCAAATACAAATATCATTTACATATCTAATAGCACCACATGGGAGATAATTCGTCCCCCACCATTAAATAACCAAAGTGGTTTAATATGAATAATATGAATTCCCTCTCCCTAATAAAAAATAAACTAGAAAGAGGAGAGTAGATTTGAAAGTGCATGTGCAATTAACTCGATTGCAAAGACTTTTCGAAAAATCAACCCAAGGTAATTGGGTAATTGGGCAATTGATAGAAATTCAGAGAGTGTAAAAGTAATCTTTCTTGAAAGTGTGAAATCCTGAAAAGGACTGTAAACCAGATGAGAAGGCTGAGAGTGGAGAAGACTCGACATTTCGGACAGGTTGACTGTCCATCATCAGAAGTTTCAAGATTATAGCTTGTCACCTGATTTCCTAAATACTCAAAGGAAAGTTTGATAATTCTTCCCATAAAGTACTATTTTGAGTTAATACACTAACAATGAAACATGCACTTGTGTAACTATGAAATGGAAATGTTTGGAGCTTGAAATATACCATACTTTCTGTAAAAGCATGTAAGAAATGAGTATCAAAATGGGCATTAAAACCTTTACTGATCAAAATTTCAAACTAAAAAGTACAAAGACACAATATTAACCTTTAAAAAGACAACTGACTCTATATATTTCACATCATTGAGAAACATTTGAAGATATGAATCTATGAGGAGAGGTGATATTGCATTTTCAAAATATCAGAAGTTTATCTTCAATATAATTCTTTCATGACTAGAACGTGATCGATCATTCCAAAATTTTCAGTAATCCATAATTATTCAGATAAATACACTACATTTCTTCACTGATGACTACCCTGATCTATTCAACATGTATATCAAATGATTGACACATCAACAAGTTCTAGAAAAGATGATTGACAACAAGAATATCAGTACAAAATTAGCACCGGGCTTGATTGAGTAGAAATTTCACAAGTCTTGTGATGTAGAAAATCGCTGTTTAAAATGTAAAAAAACGTTCCCCTGATATTAGATCTAATATTGCCAGAATGTCCAGACAGGAATCCTTAGAGTAGATGAGGAAGCAGAATTGACAAAGTTTGCACAAGAAATGTTAATTACCTTGTCTGCTCGTGTAAGCCAAAGACAATAACCTGGGTTTGGTGATACTGTTTAAGCCCACCCACACTATACGATCAGTCTGCAATCCGATTTCGGAAGAAAATGTAATAGCATTTTATATAAACATTTAAATATGTGAATTATTTTTGATTGACGCTCTGAATAGTCATATAGATTGTAAAAACAAAAGTATGGCATATTGCAAGCTTTCTAATCGGAGGAAACGCCAAATCGGCTCCGAGTCGTAGTGAAGTCAGAGCAGTCCTACGATTGTCTACGATTTGAAGCTAATTTCACCCTTATTTCGGGTATAAGGCTGACAGCGCAACAAAACCCTACGTTTAGCATTCATAACATTGTTCAGAACCTGAATCAGGTACAATTTTAAACTTCAAAACGCCCATATTTAATGCTATAGAGGGTTCACACAAGCAGCCATGCTGGAGGATATAACAATAAAAACCTGTGCACTAGACCATGACAAAAATGGCTTTTCACAATCTGATGCACAGGTTTTTATTGGTATGTTCTCCAGCATGGCTGCCGTAAAAACCCTCTATTGCGAAATTATTTCCAAAATCGCAGTCGATCGTGTATGCTGTGGGCTTTATGTTTGATTACTGGGTGCACATGATGTACATGCACACCTGGGCAAGGGCTAATCAGACCTCCTGGATAACAATATCTGCAACGATAAAAAGTTCCCAAATCACGAAACCGTTGTTTAGGTGGAAAATGTATAGGAAATTGTTATGGTATGGTCAGACACCACAGATCTACACTGAGACTTGCCCAACTATTTTGTCTCTTTGGGATCGCTGGGCCACCAATTTTTTTCTCTTTAAGAACAGACCTCCATGATAAAATCTATGGGCCAATAATTGCGCTCCTTCGATGTGATGTTACAGGCAGAAAAAGGGATGGAGGTAGTGTTCGTAGTGTTTGATTGGCAGAAGCAACGATTTATTGTTGCAAAAATGTGTGAGGCCTGACTACTTTTAACCCTTTCAAGACAATTGAACACATTTTATGGTTTGGCTCAATAACTTTTGATTTAGAGCTCTAAAAGATATACCAGACGCATAGACGAGTAGAAAGAGCATGACCATATTGTGTTTGATGCCAGGCATTTTCAAAAGAATGAGCTTTAAAATCCTTCAAATTGGCAACAAACTGAGAGGATCAAAATCATTGTTTTTGATCAAAATTTACCCATTTTATTCAATTTTTCGATAATTTTTCCTAAGCATGTATTTTGATTTCAAAGACATTACATCTTATAAGAAACATGTAGCACCAAAAAAAAATATTGTTGCCAATTTGAGGAACAAAATGTGATCAATTTAGCCATTAAATAATTCTTGTCACAAAAAGGTTAACGTTATAGCTATCGGTACATAATTTATATGCACATAGTTTATCGTTATCATTATATCAGCAAGATCTGCGCAGCCCTGTATTATGTACTCTACAAAAGGAAACCAGAATGTAACCAGGGGAGCGTTCATCAAGCGTTTTGTCAGTGATTTTTATCGACAACTGTTATAAGCTACGGAAATCCTTGCATCTGACTGGATGAGAGCAAATTTGTCAGTAAAAATCACTGACAAACCACTTGATGAAACGCTCCCGTTGGTCGGATAGTAGGTGAATAGTCTTTAAATTCTAGGAATAGTACAAATTATCCCAAATTCCACTGAATATCAATCAGTTTTGTTCCTCTACAGAGTATGCTGTAATAAGCAATTTTTCATAATTTTGATTATATTTTGCTCATTTCAACAATCCCATACCATATTGGGAGTGTTCCACAATCAACTCTTAATTTGTAGAATAATTTTTTTGATTAGTTTCTCTAAATTACACAAATATACATGAATATTCTTAATAGGCAAATTGCAAGATATCTCTCAGATCTTGTCAAAAACCCTCATATACAAGCCCTCAGTTTGTAAGGGGGTTGAAAATTTAAAAACATCCTAAAAAAACAATTGTCATTTTCATGCTTTATATAGACAAAATGTTTATGCACATATGATCACTTATCGTTTCATAATAAACTGTACAAAATGAAACTTCCAACTGTTTGAAAAGTTTACTATACAAATGGTCTAATTCTTTTGTAATGGTAAAGCAATATTCATTCTAAAAACACTGTTTAAGTACATCTTCTAAATTCAACAACTTTGGTTTGGTTTCTTCAATACATGGTTAATATTAAGCGGAAGTCCATGGCTTGCATTGGCTAACAACTATTATGGGGAAAGTCAGAAACCATTTCCTCTTTGGTACTTCAAATCTCTTGGAGACAGCTTCATTACATTACTGCCTATGAAAATCATCACAAACATTTTTTATATCACACATTAAATAAAAATTAAAATCCTGATGTAAAGTTTTTACTTCATTTCACAATGGATAATAACAACCTTACGGTAGATTTTGTAGCGCACATCGTTACCACAGTATCGCTATGCGCTTAAGAAAGGACAATGGCAAGAATTGAAAAAGAAGCAAAGAGGGGCCAGCTATTCTCGTTTTTCACTGATTTTTTCACTGATTTTTACAAAGTCACTCCGAGATGGACAGGCCATTGATCTATGCAGCTGAGCATGCATCTACATGTATCTCATCTATGGATGTTATATATATAAGCTTCACTTTAAACTCTACATTCTGAATCTATCTTGAATCTATTATTAAGTACCATTTTTTATTTTTGTAACAATTTACTTCAGTAACTGCTCCTGGATTACTGCTACATGTACATTCATTAAAAACACCCAGTCTTCGAAGGAAAGGCATTTCAGGCATAAATTTCAAGCACATGAAATTCAATCGTATGAGAAAGCAGTGGTGTCATAGTCACAGAGAGGACATGGGCGATCTTTATTCACCTGGTTACAGGGATCGTAGAGAGTTAGATAACATCTGTTTGGAGCTAGAAGTGCATTAAGTCCCATATTTTGTACAGTCTTACTGTACTGGGGGGGGGGGGGGGGCTCGGAGGCCCGCCCCTGCCCTAGACAAATTTCACCGCACACTTTGAACCGCTACATTTCACGCTACGCCACTTTCTGACTTTTTTCTTTCAAGTATTGCGCATCTTTTGACACCAAGTTTCCAAAAATCGGTCATACCGTTACTGAGTCACATGACCTTTTGTGTACAAAACGAATGGGAAACTGCATTTCCTCATGGTTCTCCTTTATCACCTATAATTTTTTCTTTAAGCTGTAATTATCATCTATTCTAAATGAATATTGGTTCAGATAACACTCTGAAACAGCAGACTTAAAAAAAGAATAAAAAAGTTAAAGTTGAAAAACAAAGAAATACATAAGAAATTTGTAAAACAATAGAATATATAACAATTGAAATTTTTTCCTTATGTCATAATGTTGCTAAGTATTTCGTAATGGGGGGCCTCCGAGGCCCCCTCCCCCCCCCCCCTCCCTCAGTCAGAGAGGTGCTTGAAATAGCCCAGTACAGTAAGGGTTAACACCGTTCTGACTCCAAACAGACATTATGAGGGTGATTCACCCATATCTCTCGCTCTTCTAGGTTCTAGGTTCTGGGAAAGACTGAGGCGAGTCAGAAGGGAGGGGTAGTATCGTAGTCCAAGAGGACAAAAGTGATCTTTGTTTCCGAAGGTTCTGGGGATAGGTGTGGTGTGACAGAAAGAGGGGAACTGAATCTCCCTTATCCCCTGCTCCTTGTAGTATCGTAGTCCAAAAGAACATACATGACCTTGGTCGAGCTGGGTAGGGATGTGGTGAGGGTCACAGGTCAGGGGGTAGGGGGATTCACCCTCACCATCCTCTCCTGTTAGTGTCATTGTCCAACAAGAGGGCATGGGTGATCTAGGTTCCCCTGGATTCTGGGGAGGGGTGTGAGAAGTTAGACTGGAGGGGCAAATTCCCCCTTATAATGCTTCTTCTGGTGGTATCATAGTCCAAGACAGGACATGGGTGACCTACATGTACTAGATTCCCCCAGGACTGGCTGGGGTAGGGGTGCGACAACTCTGAGAGGTGGACGGATTCTCCCTCATCACCTGTACCTGGTATAGCATCATAGTCCAAGACAGGGGTGCAACAACTCTGATGGGATGGGGATGGAGTCTCCATCATAGCCTGCTCCTGGTACAGTGTCATAGTCCAAGACAGGAGGACATGGGTGACCTGAGCTCCCCTGGGGCCTTGGAGCTGGAAGGGGTGCGACAACCTTGATGGGAGGGGGACGGATTCTCCCTCATCACCTGTTCCTGGTCTCGTTTGATCCTCTCTACCAGTGCCTCTGTTGCCTCGGCCACATCCTCAAATATTGGGACGCGCTCCCGGCTGGCCACGTCAGCCAGGTACTGGCGCCCTCTATTGTAGTCCTTGACAGCCCTTGGTGTAAGCTGTAAGGTAGGGGAGGGAAGAAGATTGGTTTGAGAGTGGAATCATCTTTTTGATAGTAAACATGATACCTTTGGCAGAATTCTTTAATATAAAACAGAATGATTACTGATAATAAGGACAGTGTTTTTGATACCTGTTAAAATGCTAGTAGTGATCATCACTTTGGGGTTTTCATTATTTATCCTATGTTTCATCTGTTTCTTTCACTCGAGCCAACTTTTTATGACAGTTTAAATCCACTTTGAATCAATAAAACAAGGAAGAACAGGGAAACCAGCTGTTTTTACCCACACTGGCGTTACATACATTTTGTTTAACGTGAATTATGACAAAGCCTTAAACAGTGATGCAATAGAGCATGAAATCAAGCAGTAGACGAAGCACTGGCACCGCTATGAATGGCAGCATCATCAAACACTAAAGATGCGTAGATTTTACTAAGACACACCTCCATACACAATGTGAAAGAAATCCGTCAAGAAATGTGGCAGTTAGAGCGCACAAGAGACATATGACCTTGGACCCTATAAAGGACGGAACAATGAAGGCAGCATTATCAAAAAGTACAAATTTGAAGATTTTACCAAGATACATCTCCAGACAAAATTTGAAAGGAATCCGTCAAGAATTATGGCCTGCAGAGCGCACACAAGACATCGAAAATATGACCTTTGACCTTATAAAAGACGGAACACTGGTGGCAGCATCACCCAAAACTAAAGATGTGTAGATTTGACCAAGATACACCTCCATACAAAATTTGAAAGAAATCCATCAAGAATCAGTGAAGTAAGAGCGCACAAAATGGACAAATGACCTTTTGACCCTATAAAGGACGGAACGATAAGGGCAGCATCACCAAAAAGTAAAGATGTGTAGATTGTACCAAGATACATATCCATACAAAATTTGAAAGAAATCCATCAAGAAATGTGGCCTGCAGAGTGCACTCACGCCATCCTCCAAAGAATGACCTTTGTCCCTATAAAAGACGGAACACTGGTGGCAGCATCACCAAAAACTATAGGCTTCTAGATTATACCAAGAGACACCTTCATGCAAAATTTGAACGAAAAATCCGTTGAGAAATGTGACCGCCAGAGCGCGCACACAAGAGATCTATCAAAATATGACCTTTGACCCTATAAAAGACGGAACTCTGGAGGCGGCATCACCAAATTCTATATGCTTCTAGATTATACCAAGAGACACCTTCATGCAAAATTTGAAAAAATCTTTTGAGAAATGTGACCGCCAGACACACACAAACTATCCACAAAAATATGGCCTTTTACCCTAAAAAAGACGAAACACTGGGGGCAGCATCACCAGAAATTATAGGTGTGTAGATTATACATGTACTTGTACCAAGATACCCCTCCATACAAAATGTGAAAGAAATCCGTCAAGGAATGTGGCAGTTAGAGTGCACACAAGAAGATGACGCGGCGGCGGCGGTGTAACGCTGTTGAATCCAAAGTACATGTATCCTCCGGCATTCTACCAGGGAATACAATAACCTCATCTCATGGACAGATCTATCCCTATAATTAATGGTCTACTACAACTTACAAGGTACAATATACTTGCACTCACTCGATAAGATTTTTTTATTCAGTTCTATTCTCCATGATCTTTGAGTGTTCTTGCCTTGCTAGACAAGTGACTTCTTTTAACTCATCTATGTAAGTCATTTGCTTAATTTGCCCCTTGCAGGGTCCCATAAAAGCATTTGTGAAATCATCTCACTTTGCTCCTGCAGCACTACAGTGACCAGTAGTTAATGATCAGATGAATCAATAAGCATAACATCATCATCATCATAATTACCTCCTCTCCATCGACCACCACTCCATCTTTGAGGTCCTGAATGCATAGAATGACCTTCCTGTCCTGACCGATGTAATGAGCAACCTGGAAATAACAATGGATCATAATGTCAAACCATAGCCAATGTAGTTCATATACAGAGGTTACGAAAGAAGACCTAGTGCACATCCGTAGAGGTGCTGTGGTCTACGAGATAAGTCCCCGGAATGTGAACCACAAGGTACAGGATTCCAAACCCTGTCACAGCACTTGTGCCCTTTGGCAAGACATTAACTGACATTTGCCACACTACACCCAGGTGAGGTACAGGTAAATGGGTACCTGGTAGGATTATTGTTTGAAATGCATCCTGGTGTCCTGGTGTCTAGTGGGCTCTACAGCGCGCTATCCCAGTAATGAGAACAGGGTCATACACACCAAGCAAAGACCCAAGTCCCTTGATTGAAGGTCATGTGAATAAGCCACAAGACCATACTGCTCTGTTTATACACAGTAATGAAAATTCTACATTTGACATATCATGTTACCTCAACCATAGAAGCAGCCGACCTGGAGAGATCGTTGATAACATACAAGAGGTAGTTACAGTTATCCTTAGCTTGGGCCTCTAGAGGGAGGTATCTCAGATTCCAGTTGGGCACCACGGGGTCAAAGTAGGTCAATCCATTTTTCCTATTACACAGAGAGAATGAAAAGGGCTAGAATTTAAATTTTTGTCACATTACAGTGAAGGTCATTGAGTTAAATTTTATCCAATCAAATTTTTAATATATGGTAGTATCTGAAATCCTGTCACCTTTTCTTTCCAATAATACCCACATTTGAGGAACTATGCAAGAATGGTATGTGCAATAGAATAGGGGAGGACTATTTTTAATCAAAAGCTTTGTTGAAAATATACCTTCTGTAAGAGCATATTTACCATAATGTACATACAGTATATCAAAAAGACAACTTAATAGCCATTTTTCATTTTTAATTATACCCTGAAGTAATGTTACTTACATCTATCAACAAAACTAAGCATACAAATGTTCAATTATAAACAAACATTGCCTTCATGTACACATAAAGCAAAAATTCTATTCATTCGAAAATGTTTACTAGCCCCAAAAGTAAGCTTACACAACATAAATAAGAATATAATTTAGAGCAAATTAAACAGATTCAAACCTGAGAACTGGAATGACAATCTCTTCCCTCCAGTGACTATCTCTGCACGATCCACCAAGGAAGACATCTCGTTGGATCTCAACCTCCTCTTCATCATCCACGTCTCTCCGTCCAAACTGCCTCAAGAGCCCTGGATGTCAAAACATTAACTAAATGAATATCTGCTCACCTCCTCAAATTGGCCACGATTACTCTTATCTATCAATCCTAAATTAAACTTAAGCGCTTTGGTACTTTCTGTTTTTTAGCGCTCCTAAATATTCAACATTACTATTTATTATTATTATTAAGAAAATCAAATACAAACGAGGGAGTTAGCTTTCAAAAATATTTTAGATTTTAGATCAGCAATCAAATCTTTAACTTACAATGTAGCTGAAAATTGCCCTTCACCTTGGCTACTACATGTACCTGTACCTTTATGTAAAGTTTTCAGTTATTTACACCATGTAAACACCAGAGTACATGGTGTAACCCAAAAAACTTTATCTACAATTAGCACCAACGTCCTTTGGCAAGACATTAATCTACATTTGCCACATTCAACCCAGATGTAGTAAGTGGGTACCTGGTAGGATTTATTCCTTGAATGCACTGAGGGGCTACAGTTGCCGGAGCTAAAGCCAGGGTAATAATATCCAAAGTCCTTTGGAAGCGCACAGAGACGTTATATCATAATGTGATATGCACTATACAAGAACGGAATATTATTATGAAAGTTTATCTCTGATACTTAACTAATACATGTACCTGGTTAAATAGAATATTATCAATCTCTCATATCATGAAATATTTGTACCATTGAATGTGTACCACAACATACAGTGAAACCTGTCTATAAAGACCACTCAAGGGAGACAAGAAAAGCGTCCTTTATGAGCAGGTGGTCTTTATGTACAGGTTCCTTTAATACACATTTCAATGAGAAACACTTTTCAAGGGAAACTGAAATTGTGGTCTTTACAGACAGATGGTATTTCTATACAGGTGGTCACTATAAAAGCAGGTTTGACTGTATATTCTGCCAAACATGAACTCACTGTATGTAGATTGGAAGAACTTTGAAAGGCCACTACGGGCAGGTTGGTAGAACAGATACTCAGTCACAAGGCAACAGAACTCATTGTAGTCGAACTCTGCTTTGTCCCCTGACTTGCTACAGCTTCTCATGATCTGATCATAGGCCGGGAAAGACAGGTCCTTCTGCGTCAAAGATCTCATAGCCAGCAAGGCCTGATTGCAAAGAAAGAAAATATATTTATTTTATCACAAAATACAAAATACATAGTATGATACAATGTTAAGAAGAAGGCAGACACACTTTGAGGGGTTTTTATGGGGGGGGGGGTGGGAGCACTCAATATATTGGACAGACAGGTATGTGCCGCTCTGACGACCCACCCCCTTTTTCAACGGCCGATCGCCGTTCTCAAGATACCCGATTTCTTTTAACAGCCGTTCCGAAGACCCTCGGAAATGCAATGCCCGTAACACACGCTCTGATCCGTTCCCTAGTCTTAAAATGTTGCTCGCTCTGGATGCTGAGTGCTTCGAAATATACCCATACAGACCTAAAATAAAGATTGTCAGTTCCCAAGACCTTGTTGCTGCTTTTAGATATGTAATTCCCAAGACCCTGTGTTTTGAACTTTAAGTGCGTTCCTTAGACACCTGTTTCGAGGGCGGCTACGGCACACCCCCATCTGCAAAAAATTTGAGTGCCCCTCCCCCCCCCCCCCACCCCCCGGGATATTGTCACTGTTCTGATGATCCATTCATTCACCCATACATTCTACCATTCATCATGAGATGTTCCCTTCAAACTGAAAAAAATTAATTCAAAGCTTCTTGTGAAAATAAAACTGATTCACCTTCACACCTTTGAAGCGCAAAGATAAAAACAAATAATGTACAATGTTACATTCTACCAAATGAATTCTACCAAAGCAATATAAATTATATCCAAATGATAAGAAACTATGACTTACATCAGGCATTGCGATGTAGCCTGTCTTCTGAGGATCATAAGTCCTGAAAGTCTCCTTCAAGTTTCTAAAAGAGAAACAAAGAAATCCAAACACTTTTAAAAAGTCTGGAAAGTATAATTAGGTACCGGTATATATATGCATATTTATTCATATCCTTTTAAATCATTTTCAAACTGACAAATAATTTGGTTAACAATTTACCATCAAAACAAGAAAGAAAAGCAAATATGAATCCATAGCAATGCATTTCAAACCTCAGCATATTTATACATGCATATTGTGCTTGAAGGGGGATAAATCAATAAGGGGGATAAATCAATAATAGAATAGAACTCACAACAACAATGAATTTGAGAAAAATACATGACTTATAAGATTTTTTACAAGGACATGGGACACAATTGAATGTTGAAAAAATCACACAAAAATAATTTCCCACTTTTTGGTAACCCAGGGTACAGCCCTAAAAAAACAAGAGCCCCAGGGGGCACGACGCTCACCTGAGGTGGATCAATTCACATCTGGTGCAGGGGCCCCTATAAGGCCACCCAGAAAAATTTCATGAACAACTTTCATTCTTCATCTATAGAGGTATCTCTAGACACAATACCAAGTCTGAGCTTCCTACCAAGTTTGGTTAAATTCCAATCATGGGTTTTGGAGAAGAAGCTGAAAATTTAAAAAGTTTATGGATGGCGGACAACTTGCCCCACCCCCCCCCCCCCCAGCATGTTACCCCCACAGACCCCCTATAGGGCCACCCAGAAAAAATGAACTTTCATTTTTCGTCTATAGAGGCATCTCCATACACAATACCAAGTCTGAGCTATTCCTGGTTCTGGAGAAGAAGATGTTTGAAATTTACATAGCTTTTACACTTGGGGGCCCTCCCTCTGGGCCCCCTGGGGGCCACATGTACCATTTTAGCAACTTTGGATCCCCTACCCCTAAGGATGATTCCTACCAAGTTTGGTTGAATTCTGATCATGTGTTTTGGAGAAGAAGATCAGAATGTACATTTTGCCTGGCAGCGCCCCCCCCCCCCAGTATGTTACCCCCACAGGGCCCCTATAGGGCCACTCAGAGAAATTTCATGAACAACATTCATTCTTCATCTATAGAGGTATCTCCATACACAATACCAAGTCTGAGCTATGCCTGGTTCTGGAGAAGAAGATGTTTGAAATTTACATAGCTTTTACGATTGGGGGCCTTCCCCCTGGGCCCCCCTGGGGGCCACATGTACCATTTTAGCAACTTTGGTACCCCTACCCCTAAGGATGATCCCTACCCCTAAGGATGATTCCTACCAAGTTTGGTTAAATTCCGATCATGTGTTTTGGAGAAGATGATCAGAATGTACATTTTGCCTGGCAGCGCCCCCCCTCCAGTATGTTACCCCCACAGGGCCCCTATAGGGCCACTCAGAGAAATTTCATGAACAACAATCATTCTTCATCTATAGAGGTATCTCCATACACAATACCAAGTCTGAGCTATGCCTGGTTCTGGAGAAGAAGATGTTTGAAATTTACATAGCTTTTACAATTGGGGGCCCTCCCCCTGGGCCCACCTGGGGGCCACATGTACCATTTTAGCAACTTTGGGTCCCCTACCCCTAAGGATGATTCCTACCAAGTTTGGTTGAATTCCGATCATGGGTTTTGGAGAAGAAGATGAAAATGTAAAAAGTTAACGGACGACGGACGACGGACGACGCACGACGCACGACGGACAAATTTCCATCGCAATAGCTCACTCGAGCCTTAGGCTCGGGTGAGCTAAAAATAATAATTCAACAAAATGGCCGATTTTTATTTGGTACCCCAGGGTACCATTTACATCATCAAATGTTGATATCTGTGAGCTATTTGCTGTCACTCAATTAGCAATACTTAATCTGTGCGAAAGTCCATAGGTCAAAAGCAAAGACATGGCACCAGTTCAAGGCATTAATCCTGCATTGATCTCTGCTTGCCTACTCCCATGAACAAACTTGCTTTCTCAAAACTCAAGAAAAAAAAAAATCCTTCCTCAATAAACTAAAAGTGCTGCCACTCTCATGCAAAGGTAATGAGAAACTTCTGAGTTCCTTCCTGGTTTTACTTCCCATCCAACCTGTTTAATAACAGAGTAAAATAAAACTACAAGAAGTTTCCATACATAATTAGTTCTAGTGCATATTTTTCTGAAATGACACAAATTATGTGTCTAGCTGTGAAAATCATCCATATCATTAAGACACTTCTTATAAACTTGGCAGCATACTTGCAAATAAGTACGGTAAAACATTTAAAAGTTGCGCTAAGAGCAAAATTTTGAATTGAGTATTTCTATTGGTTTATGGAAAAACTACATACATACATACACATGTACAATAATGGAGGCAAACTTCAAGGGTGTTTTAGCAAGTGTGGCACTGCTTATACCTCGTAACATTGGCAGATCTTCATTTTTTTGCACTTATCGTGAGGCACTTACATCAATCTATGTCCAATCCTGACATCCGGATACTTGACAGGTTGAGCTCCATCACTCAGCCCCAGCTCCGAGATCGGCACTCCTTGGTTGAGCACCTTGGCTGTGCAATGGAGGGCGGTCTCCAGATCGTCAAAGATCGGCAAGCACTGTCTCTCGACAAGGTCACACAGGAAGGCGTGGGCTGTCCCCATGTCAGCCAGTTCCCTGTCGGGGTCATAGGGGTCATCGTCATTACAGAGGTCAAAGGTTAAGGCAGCAGAGGAGGAAGTGCTGTGGTGAAGGCATGAAAGTTAGTTTGGGTGCTGTGTTCTACTCTAGTGACCATGGCGACGGATAAAAAGCAAAGCAAATAATAGTTACCATGCACAGTGAGAGAGAAGGAAAAAAAAAGAAAATCAAAATATAGAGTGGAAGTGTTAAATAAACATGTTAGCAAAAAACACTGACTGAAAGCAATGAAATGTCAACAGTTAACCTTTATACCAGGAAACATTTAGTGATAGCAGAGCATTTGCTGATAGATTGTATTTCCAAAAGTGAAATTCACATCCCTTAACTTTCCTGATAAATTTCTAATAATATACTCAGAATATTCTAATCCACTTTAGACTTGGTGCAATGTTTCATAACTCAACACAAGAAGGAGTATCCTACAATAAGAATACTTTCCTTGGAAAATACAGTTGTCTGAAACCTAGGCCACTTGCAGTGAATTAGAGTATTTTCAACAAAATTCTGGAAACTTAACAGTGCATCGTCTACAATTGCTTTTCTTTTCATCTAAATCTTTGAATTGCTATTTTATTATTTTTGCAAATCATCCTTTTGTCAAACGAAAATGTAATGATTTCGAAAGTGCATTATATCATTTTGGGAGTTAATACAGGTTTTCTTAATTTTATTAATCATGTTAATAGAAGTTGAGTAAAAATGTTGGGAATTAGTTAAAAATACTACAATTGGTTAGGAGATTAATGTTATTCAGTGAAATGGGTAAACAAATGCTGTGTATTAAACAATAAAACTTTTGTTAGGAGGCAATCGAAATATTTCATAAAGGTATGAAAAAGGAAGTTTAAGAAACTGTTCTCTTTATAAGACCATGAATTAAATCAGGAAAATTGTATTTCATATCGCCTTTAAGATTGAAGAAGGATTCATATTTAACATTTTTCAATGAAAAATTATAGTCTATTTATCAATGCTGAGAAGGAAAGTATTTCTAAAAAGGTAAACACAAGATATTTTGTATCATCTACAACTACAACTGATTCACAAAACTTACAGTCATTTGAAAATCTGCCAAGTGAATCTGAATAAACTTGTATAATTTCTAAGAAAAGACGACAAATTCTTTGCGATAAGTAGAATCAAGTGGTTCCATACATGTGCATTGGTGCTTTCAAGTACTTTCTACAGCATCCTAAAGGGACTAATCACCAAAATTGTTATTAATCTGTAGGTGCAGGGTTCAATGCTGGTATTCTACTTTCAAAATATCAACTTCAAATATTTCTTCTAGTACAAAAAATGATATTGCCAGTTTGCTTTTAAAAAGAAAAGCTCTTATCAAAGGTTAAAACAACAGGTAATTTGACTAAAATTTGACGCATGAGAAAGTTTACCGGTACTCCCAAGAAACTTCAGGGCAGGCTTTAGCCCAAATTTAGCCAATCACCTATGAGAACTAAGCAGTTCCAGGATTAAGTTAGGCATGAGAGAATTAAGAATATGTCAACAGGTAAATACGAAATAATTTTTGCAATGTTTGGTCTTTAATCGTCAACTATTTGAAAGTCTCATATATTTGGGGGATGTCTTTATGTTTTCTAATGAAAATTTATATTTTTTGGTGATTGGTGCCCCTGAAGTTTTTTTTAATTTATGCTTTACCAAACAACCCATTTACATACTGTAAAACCATAAATATTTGCAACATGAAACATTCACAAAATTGTAAATAACAGCAACTTTGAAGACGAAAAGTTGATCAGTTGTCTCACGATGTGCAAAAGAGGAAAGCTGATCAACTTTTCATCATCTATCACCACGATGAACCTCTTCCTAACCAACAGCAATTTTCACAGCAAGGCACTTTAGCGAATTGCAATTATCCAGCGTTGTGTTTGGTGATTGGTGCCCCTGAAGTTTGTTTAAATTTATGCTTTACCAAACAACCCATTTACATACTGTAAAACCATAAATATTTGCAACATGAAAAATGACAGCAGTTTTGTTGTGTTGTGTTCATAAACGAATAATAATATAATAATAATATGTCCATTTATATAGTGCAGTTACTATACATATATACTCTACTGCGCTTAATACAAAGTATTATATTATTACCCCGGCTTTAGCCAAGCCGCCATGTAGGCGCTAAGGCATTCAAGGAATTTCTTCCTACCGGGTACCCATTTACTTCACCTGGGTGGAGAGTGGCAAATGTAGATTAATGTCTTGCCAAAGGACTTTAGAGCCGCGGCGGGATTCGAACCGCGAACCATGTGATTCACAGTCCGGTGACATATCCACTAGACCACGACACCTCTACAATCCGAACCACTGGCAAATTTCACAGACGTTTCATGCAAGCATGAGTTACTAGTTTTACAGTTATAAGAAAATAATAATGAACCACCAGTTTCTCAACCAAGCTCATTACCAGAGGCCCAGATTACCTTTTGAAGTACACAGTATTTACAAATTTACACAAATTTGTGGTGATCGTAAGATGATGACTTCACAATGAGAAGTACTGTACAGCCTAGCTTGAAATGTACAAACTGTGAATAACTGTTATCAGAATACATTTATGCATGGAGGAGTAAGTTTTGATGGACAAATGAAAGCATATTTGGGAAAAGCATTCAATCCTAGCTTTTGTTACGACTAAATTACAGGCTTAATCATTATATGGAGATACAATAGATTTCTAACAATATTTTTGAATGGGTAAATGCATGCATTTAAGGGGCCAGTCTCATAAACACTTGTGAATTACTGTAAACGCTATTATTTTCGCGCAATTAAATTTTCGAGCTGAGCGACCCTAAAACATATTCGCGGGTTCTTAAATTCGCGCTGCGCTATTACACGTTCGCATGTATACCCACTCCATTTATTAATTTACACACACGCAGTCCATTCAAATGCATACAACGTGCGCAACTACACACACACGCTCAAAAATGAATTGGACACAGACACATATTAATGTGCTGAAGCGTGCAATTCAACCCGCATAGGAAATCAGGCTAATATTTTCACGAGTTCTAGAATTCGCGCCCACAGAAAATAGCGCGAAATCCGCAAAAATTAATGTACCGCGAATATTTCTGCATTTACAGTGGCACAGGCAACTGTGTACAAATGCTAAATATTACCAATTAAAGGCTTTTTTAAAAAACTTATATATGAATGTCAAGTAGGGAAAAAGAGCTACTGTATGCTTCAGAACAACTTCAAGTCAGATGTGAACAGGGCTTTACACAAGCTTACTTTTTTGTCAATGTCTCATTCTCCACAACAGAAGGCAATCCTCTTAGCACCAATATAAGAGGCCTCTGAGCACCTAAATGAAAAGTATAAACAAAATGGTGGATATAACTACACTCCAGCAGTAAAGAAAATGATAAAATTTTTAAAAATAGGAAGACAATGTGATATGATAATAATATTAATAGTAGGGTCTTATTTACCCAGGTTAGCCTCATCAGTATAACACTGCTCTTCCTGAGGGCCCTGCAATATACATGTACATGTAAATAATATAGGATTTATTATTATCTTTATTTACAGCTGGAATCAGATTATTGCAATGTTTCTTTCTCTTCTCTTCCTGGAATCAGATTATTGCAATTTCCTTCTCTTCTCTTCTTGCTTTTCTATCCATCTTTTTCCGGCGTACAGGCCACGGTATTTCACCCAAAATATGATCCCAAAGTCTGGGTGCGGCCTATAAGCAACAACAGACAAAAATGAACCGCCTCCAAAGTCACAACATGTATTGGAATGGACGGGACTAGATCTACGGTGAGCCTATGCTCTATCTCTGTCGATGTAATTATCTTTCAAGTATTGAAATATTTTCATTCATAAATATATAATTCAGAACTAATAACTACAAACACGGCCTCGTATGGTCTTCTGAGGTTGACAAAGTGCTCGTAAGCAGCTTGAGGGAGGAGCTTGAGTAACGTGATGAAATCAGCCCTCGAATTGTATATTGTTATTTTGTATGATTCTGCAAATTGTATTTGTTTTATGTATTTTTTTCTTTAGGGATCATTTTCAACAAGCCTTCTTGTGCTTTTCATGATCCCGCCACTATTATTTATCACAATGAATTTTCAATGACTTTTGTAATGTGTTTTTTAAAGCGGAAATAAATTTGAATTGAATTGAATTGAATATATTACATCCTCATATTAAAGTAGAAGATGTGATGGCTAAGATGTAGAGTAGTTGTCTTGTACATGAGATGT